>JAJIYU010021017.1:0-10213 GCA_030144865.1 Tinospora cordifolia | reverse complement strand
ATGCATATTATACTAAATATGAGTAAATACACTACATTTTCTATTATATTAATGCACATTATACATAAAATACATATAATATAATTAATCTGCTATGCAACTAACAATAGTCTTTTAGGAATTTTATGCACCTCTTAACTCCTTGTGGGTATAAATATACTTTAGGCTCTTATGATCTTAGAATAAATCAAAGCTCTCTCCATAGAGATAATACCTCCAATCCTTAAGTGCTAAAACTATTGTTGCTAACTCTAGATTATGTGTGGGATAGTTCTACTCATGGATCTTCAACTGATGTGCAGCATAAGTATTATTTTCCCCTCTTGCATCAACGTAGCGCCCAAGCCATTTTGTGAATCGTCAGTATATAGGACATATCTCACATTATGAGTAGGTGTGACTAGGATAGGTGTTGAAGTTAACTCTTCTTCAATGCTTGGAATGAACATTCACAATTTTCATCCCAAATGAAGTTCTCTCCCTTTCTGGTTAACTTGGTCGCTGGTCCATCTAGCTTTGAGAAATCTTGAATAAACTTGCGATACTATCTTGCCTACTTTTGATTTCTATAATCGTCTTAGGCTGCTTCCAGTTTGATACCACCTCAACTTTTTCAAGATCTACAAATATTCCTTTAGCTGAGACAACATGGCTAAGAAACTTAGCCTTCTTTATCCAAAACTCACATCTGTTAAACTTGGCACAGAGTTCATTTTCTTGCAAAGTCTCTAAAACAATCCTTAAGTGATTGACATGCTTAGCCTCTAATCTAGAGTAGATTAGGATGTCATCTACAAATACTATGACAAACTGATCTAAATATTATTTGTAGACTCTATTCATCTAGTCCATGAATGCAACTGGTGCATTGGTCAAACCAAATGACATCACCATGAACTCAAAATGCCCATATCGAGTTTTGAAGGTTGTCTTGTGTATACCAAACTCCCAGATTCTCAACTGATGATATCCTTACCTCAGATAAATCTTGGAAAAGTAAGTGGCTCCCCTCAATTGATCAATCAGGCCATCTATCCTAGGTAACAGGTACTTGTTCTTTATCGTTACCTCGTTTATCTTCTGATAGTCAACACAAAGCCTTATTGATCCATCCTTTTTCTTCACAGATAGAACTGGGGCTCCCCAAGGTGAATCAACAGGTTTGGATGGTAGTGTATTTGAAATTCGTAGTCATTCATAAACTTCATTCATCTCCGTTGTCTAAATTTCAATTTATTTTGGGTCTAGATGTGCTTCAAGCTTTTGTGATTAGAAAATAAGTCGAATTCCTCTCCATAGAGGTAATGCCACCAAATCTTTAGTGAAAACACAATCACGACCAACTCTAAATCGTGTGTAGGGTTATTCTGTTCATGTATCTTCAACTATTGTGAAGCATATGCAATAACCTTTCCCTCTTACATCAGCACAACACCGAGTCCATTTTTTGATGCATCTGTATATGGGGAGTATCTCACCCCATATGTAGGAGTGACCAATATGGGAGCTGAAGTTAAACTTTTCTTCAGTTCAGAGAATAATTTCTCACACTTCTCATCCCACATAAACTTTTGTCCTATCCTCATTAACCTACAGTAATAGCCTACCAAACCTAAGAAACTCCCAATTTCTATGATGGTCTTGGGTTGCATCCAGCCTGACACTACCTCTACTTTATCAAATGCTACTAATATCCCCTCAGCTGAAACGTTGTGGTGAAAGAACTTTACTTTTATTACCCTGAACTCACAATAGCTAAACTCAGTATACAATTCATTCCTTCTTAATACCCCCAACACAATCCTCAAGTGTTCAACATGTTTGTTTTCTAATTTGGAGTAGATTAGGATATCATCCATAGATACTACTATGAATTGATCCAAACACTATCTGAAAACTCTATTCATTAGGTCCGTAAATGCAGCCAATGCTTTGGTTAAACCAAATGATATCAATGTGAACTTGAAATGCCCATATCAAGTCCTAAAGGTTTTTTAATGTATATCTGACTTTCAAATCCTCAATTGATGGTATCCTGACCTCAAATCAATCTTGAAGAAGACAGTAGCTCCCCTCAACTAATCGAATATGTCATCTATTTTGGGCAAAGGATACTTCTTCTTTATTGTTACTTGATTGAGCTTCCTTTATTTAATACACAACATCATGGATCTGTCGTTCTTCTTCACAAATAGCATTGGAGCTCCCCATAACGATTCACTAGGTCTATTGAATCCCTTCTCATGGAGTCATCTAGTTGTGCCTTCAGGTGAATTAACTCCACTAGCTCCATTTTATAGGGAGGAATGGCTATAAGATATATGTTTTGATGCAATTTCGATCTTGAAGTCCACTTGTTTATGTTGTGGTAGTCTAGATAGATCATCTAGAAGCACATCCATGTACTCCCTTACTATAGGTATCTCTAAATCTTTTTAGGTTCTCCAATGTCCTCTTTTATCAACTATTTGAAGTCTTCACTCTATCTTAAACAATGCAACATACCTAACATAGGACTCTGTGGTAACCACTACATGTCCCCATTGATATTTACTAGTTTACCAAATGGTAGTGTCAATGTAACTCTCGGGCAGTCGATCTGAACCTAGTGTTGAGTCGACCAATCCGTGCCCAATATCACATCATATCTTTGAAGAGGTAACACCCTAAGGTCGATATTCATTAGTTTGTCCCCAAATCTCAACTCACATGTGCAAATTTCTTGAGCAACTACTACAGTCCCTATGGGAATGGATACATGCAATGGGTTTGGTGGTGTAACAGCCACTAATTGTAACCGCTTAGCTAAGTCTTCTGACATAAATGACTTAATGGCATCTGAATCAAATAATATTTTCACAAAAACATTAAATAATAGAAATGTACTTTCAATAGCTAGTGTTGGGTCTGCCTATCCATCCTCCATAGCATACACTCAAGCTTGATTTTGTTTGCCCTATTGTTGTTATTGTTGCTAAGGTTGTAGTTGTTGTGGTTGTTATTGGACACAACCACCTTGATTTCTATCTTGACCATTGTTCTATCTTAGGTTTTGTCTCCATTGCCTTCAATTATGACAATCCTTAGCAAGATGTCGTTTCTGACAACAATTTTTAAGCCAACTATTTATCAACTCTACTATGATTCTGCAGCCTCTAGGGCTGATTCTTACATTTTTTCTAGTTCCCTTGTAATCTTTGCTATTACCCGAATTCTTATTTCTATTCTTCAACTTCTACTTGAAATTGAGTTCCCTTTTGACTAGTAGTGATTTTTCTACGAATCTCTGTGTGTTTTTAGGCCCATTGACACTATTTCCTTTCAAATCTCAACCTTTGGACTCTCCATCAATCGGTTAGCCTTCATCTTTTCTTCCCTAAACAACTCAAGTGTAAACTTAGCCAACTCAGTGAACTTAGCCTCATACTCAACTGTAGTCATATATCTTTGGGTCAATCTGATGAATTTTGACTGCATTTGCCTGAAGTTGCCTCTGGGAAGAATTTCTCATTGAATACTTCCTTGAACTCTTCCTAGTTCATCTGTTTGACGTTGGTATTTGGATCTGTTTTCAACATCCTCCACCAACTCCTAGCTAGTCCCTTAAACTGATGGGTAGCCAGTGCAACTCTATGGAGACCCATTGCCCCTAACACATCTAGATGTTCATCAAGCTCCCGGTACCAGTGATCAACTATCATGTAATCAAATATGCCATTGAACTGAGATGGAGTTTTTGTAACTCCATCAGCATTGCCTTCTGCTCCTTATCCTCAATATCATCTCAAACCCTCTGACAAACTAGAACCTCGGGTGGCGGTGCCTGCTATTGCACCTGGATTAGTTCCTGTGGCTTCATTTGTATCTACGGCTGTGGCTGCATCTGGGGTAGTGTTCTTATAATCTATTTAGTGACTCTCCTAGTGATCTTTGTCAACAACTCATGAGTCAATATAGTTCCAATCTAAGCCTCAATAGGATTAACTTATGCCCCCTATCCTTGTGGTTTAGTTTCATTAGTTGTGGTAGCTCTTATGCCATATCTCTTGGATCCGACCATTATCTACAACCAAATATCCATTCCATTGTAATAAAATCAATCAAAGTGTCCACATGTATATAACTAAAGCTTTTCTTTTAGTCGTACTACCATGATTCTCAATTCAAGTTTCTAAGTTATCATTTTTTCATTGACCTATTTGTTTATGCTTCTAAGTCCACGATGAGATTGTTTTGCAACCTTTGATGTTTTATTGGCACAGGATTTGGGTTCAGTAATTTAAAATTTCATGATATACATATTCAAAATCTTTATATAAGCAAAACATGCAAGTAGACAATTACGCATCCAATCATGCAATTCCATGCCAACATAAAGAAATTCCTAAGCTTTCGTCCATGCCCTCAAGTTTGAATATCCCATACCATTCTTGCCTGCCAACATAGACTTCCACCAAAAAATCTCGCTACACTTACACAATTTCGCAAATGTCTCGACGACTAAGGCTTCTCAGGCTCTACTATACTTAATTGTCCCATAATAGCTAAGCATAGGGAAACAAGATCTTCTAAAGTCACCGATCATTCACCAAACATGGACCGTAAATCTCCAAGTTTAAGATTCTTCTATAACTCTACATTCCTACTTGTCTGATACCAAGCAAAAACCAAACATATAGGATCCTCCCAATCTCGTGTCTTAACCAAACATGTGTTTCATTATCTCATATTTTCAATCTCTAACCTATATCCTAAAAGCTTTTATTCATGATCCATTATGCCACTTTGAAAACACCCTAGTCCATATTTAAGGTCTTCTCCTAGACTTAAGTTTTCAACATTACTACTGCACAGTACCTCCATCGAAATGGCAACTTATAGTCTGAACCTTAGACTCTAGCCCAATACTTTACAGTCTAGGCTTTGACACTTGCCAATATGTCTACTAACTGAGTTCTGGCACCACCTTCGGTGTCAGACTAAACATTCTTTTCCAATTGGCTATAGCCTAAGATCTTGACTCCTCATTTAAGTCAACTCTGCCTAATTCTAAACACTCTGTCTAGTAGTTCTACTAACTGAATTTTGCTACTACTCTTGGTATTAGAGTAAGCATCTCATTCTAGCCTAATAACTACTTCTTTGAGCTCTGATACCACCTTTGTAACACCTTTACCCCCAAACTTTTCACATTCATCACAGTCAACGCACTTGTCTCGCAGCTTGAGACGTAATCATATGTTTTCATATGCAGTCACTCCAGCTTTTGTCACATTTCATTATTTGAGAACCAGGATAGTATTGTTTCTAGCATCAATCATATCTCCTGGTAGCACCAGGCCACATCTCATATCATATCATATTTATCAACATACTAATTCATAACATGAATAACCAAAAATATTAAGATGATAAATTAAATGAAATTGATCTACTTATCATTAAAAATGATCAAATACTGGCCCCTTGGCTGAAGTCCACACAAAATAATAAATATTTGGCCCAACAATGAACTCCAACAAGTAAATGAACAAAAATGAATGTAAAGTGGGTTTCATGCCCTACAACTGAAAAATAGTAAGTAAACCTCTAATCCTACACAACCTTAATTGTGAAGCATGTCATTACTAAAAAATTACTCCTCTTCACTTGTAGTACTAGTGTCTTCAGTAATTAATTGAAAAAGAATGAATGGGGCGAGTTCAAGAGCCCAGTGGATTATACGCAGTACATCTCAAGTATTATAAAAGTCAAAATAAAAAACATGTAAACATTTATCAAACATTAGATGTTTCAAGCAATTCAATTGTTCATGATTGACGTTAAAACCGAAAGGACCTTCCTTGGCATCCCCCAGTGGTCCAAAATATCAGAAGTAATGCTCGAAGGCCAGTTGCCAATTATGGATCCAAACTTTGGAGTGAAGTCTCAACTCAACTATTAGTCTCATCTTACGACTGCCACAGTAGCATCAACACTTGCCTTGGGTCACGATGACACTAGACTACTGTTATAGTATTAGTATCATTGCCATGGTACAGGGTTAAGTTTCTTAACCGTATTTCTTAAGTGACCATTATCATACTCAATGGTATCAATATTTTAGACATAAATAAGCAAAACATATGATAAATTGTTAGTCACGCATAAGATCACACAGTACATGCTATTCATCATATCCTACATGTACCATAACATTGAAGTAGCATTAAACATCCATGAGTCATTCAGCATGCTATCAACAATAAACAAGCATTCATTCAAATAATTGGTCTCACACCCCTAGCATGCTTCTATGCATTCAGTAAAGATAAACAACCAATCATGCTTTATATTTAGAACTAAAATAATATTAAGGAGTATTGGTATTCATCTCCACTTGTTTCTTTAGTTGATTCCTTCTAATCTTCACTTCATTATCCCAATCTTCTCGAGTCCTCAACCTTTAAGGATCATAAATTAGTAATTGTAGCACTTCTAATGTCTTAAATCCAAAATCCAATAATTCCCTAGTGATCATGGCATGTGGTGCGTGTAAGGGTTCATAATTGGGCAAATATCATGTAAACCTATCCCTCAATATCGTGGTAGAAGAGGGAAAATACCGTGATGGTCAGTTTACATGAGTATACATAGCGTGAAAGACCCTCATCGAGTTACCACGGTAGCCGACCATTGTAACTAGATGATGCTAGGTAACTGTTGCGGTAGTGTATCGTAGTAGTTTGTGCACATCGTAGGGATTCAATCATTACTTGTAACTTAACCCCCTAAAAACATGTTTAAGCTCAACCACAAGGCGGGTTGGGTCCTATGTTACATTTACAAGTACACAACTTGCATCTCAATTCCTTTATTCTAATACTTATTGAAATATTCATATATTCACTTCCATTGAGTTTATTTTTCAACAAGATAATACAAGTAAATAAAGGAAAATTTTGAACTCTTTGTTCATTCAAAATAAAATAAAGAAATACATTACTGAATTCATATAATAAAAAGAAAGAGTACGTACCTCCAAAATTTAAAACAAAAATTCAGCGGAAGTCTTTATTCAAAATTTGGGCAATATGCCCTCACATAAAAACTTTCTAAAAATAGACTATCTAATTTCTTAGCAAGCTTGATAATGCATTTCAAAATCCTAAAAAATAAAAGGAAGGGGTGAGCACATAGTACAGTGGATCATTCATTAAACAACTAAGTTACTATTTTAAATCAACAACAAATCTAAATTCAAACACTTTCATGCATTAAGTGATTCAAGCAACTTTTTGACGTTGAGACTGAAAGGGGTTCTACTCCCTTGATGTTCTTAATTTAGATACCCCTCTTTAGGGTGGGAAGACATATCTTTGTCGCTTTCCATTGGGTGTCACATACCAAGTATCCCTTAGTTGCACCTTGCAACCACACACTCCAAGCATGTGTTAAGAACACATAGCACCCATACACATCACTATTATAGTACGTGGTTCTTATCTTCAATTTCTTATATCTAAGAATCACATAATCATAAAAGAAATTAAAAATGTAAATATCAGAATTTTAAACAACTAAGAAAGCATGTAAGCATTACATAGCATGCTTGAAACATTGAATTAAATCTTAAACATGGATTCTAAGCATAACATGCTCTTATAAGTGATTAAAACATAAAAACATGTTAAACTAAAATTAAAATATGATTAAACATGCTGAATCTAAAATAAAACATGCTGAAAACTAGCATTGAAACAAGCATGAGCATGCTAGAAATTTGAAAGAGCAAAGTAGAAGTTCAAGAAATCCCCTCCACCTTAATCCGAGTTTCTTTGTAGAATCCGGCAAAGGTTCTCCTTATCTACCACTTTTAGAACTTCAAGATCTTCTAATCACTAACAAAACTACTTCAACAAATCTCTAAAATACTAAAATAAGAACTTCTCACACAAGAAAAAAAAGAGAATAAGAAGGGGTGCCAAGAAGAAGGCAAGAACAAGCAAAGAGGAAAGTGTCAACTCTTTGCTTTGGGATGAGATAAATGTGAGCAAGAGGGGGTATTTATAGGTGTTCATGAGCACAAGGGGGGCATCTAGGGCAGCTAGGCTGCTCACAACATTTGGACATGTTTCCAAACTCATAAGTGGATAATTTGCATAAAGAGGTTTAAATCACTATGGCTTTCTAATTCAAAAGATATGAGTACAATCTTGTTTCCTAACTATGTGTGAATACAAACGAGGTTTAAATCATATTCTAATTCAAATGAGATGTCCTATATGTACTCATGGCAACTTTCCTTTTTAGTTTCCTTGCTTGCTCATCACACAAACACACAAGCAATATTTTCCCGATTTCTTATTTCTTGGACATCAAGCATGGGTATACAATATCAAATTTGAAAGGACACCATATAATATTCAAAGATGCTCATCTTGGTTCCGAGAAACTATCTAAATAGAGTTGCTCACATGTACGTACACACACATGTACGTGGTTGGGTTGATTTTGGCTTAAGTGGGTATGGGTGTACACAAGCAAGTGGGGGTGGTTATGACTTCATGGGTTTACACAAATCAAATAAGAATTAATATCTTCTTATTTACATGAAATTATGATTTATATCCTATAGTTTTGGAATCACATGAACCTAATGCACATTTTAAGGTATGGTTTGGCCCTAGGTGATTTTCCTTCAAAAACATTCTTTATTTAAGACCCACTAAGGTCACTAGGCAATGAAAATTTAAATCTTGTCCAATTGTTCTAATTTTTTGATATATCATTCATTTTGTTAGTTCATGTCATTTCGTTTCTTTCAAGTCATTTTGATCCCCTAAAGTATCCTAAATGACAATTCTTTCAATTTGGACCCCCTGAAGGGCGTTTGGCAAATGAAAACCTTAACATCAACCAATTGTTCTAATTTTTGGATATTTCATTTATTTTGTTAGTTCATGTTATTTTGTTTCGTTTCAGGTCATTTCGATCCCATGAAGTACCCTAAATGACAATTATTTCTAATTTGGACCCCCTTGAAGGGCGTTTGTCAAATGAAAACCTTAACCTCAACCAATTGTTCTAATTTTTGGATATGTTGTCTTATTAGTTGGTTCATGTCACCTTACTTCATTTCAAGTTGTTTTGGGGCCGTAACGGGCACCAAATGATAGTTTTAGAACTTGCCAAATTTAGCTCCAAAATGCGGCCGGTTTCATTTTGCATCCAATTTCACTGAATTGATCTGAAATTTTATTTAATCAAGTACAAAGTTTTCAAGGTATTACATTACTATTGTAGGACTATGCATTACTATGATAACCAGAGGCTAGGCTCGTGTGTACAGTGCATTTCCATGATCAGCTACCATGGTACCCAAAGGAAAGTCTCGTGTGTGTAGTGCACTACCGCTGTAGTCATGTGATTCCTAGAAAAATTGCACTTATGTGCATGCTTTTCTGATCGTCCTTTCCTCTTGTTCATGGAACTTCCACACACCAACCCTAGACTTAAAAATATGTATATATTGAATGGAAAGATGTTATACCTCATTTCCATTCACCACATCAATTGTTCACCTCAAAATAACACCTTGGATGCTCCTAGGGTTTTGTCATATTGAATGTAATGAACATACCTTAGACAATGCAAAAGTAGTGATAAACTACTTAGATTCCGTGTGAAACTAATGCATTACCTTTGTATCATCATTCGTAATAGTGTCACATTCGAATCCTTTACTATTTATTCAGTTCTTCTCCTATCTTGGCATGTGAGATAGTGAGAAGAGATTGGAAGGGGTGGATCTCACTTCGGATGCATGTGTGAAAATGGGAAATTCAACTAGAGGCAACTTGTTTTCGATCATGGGAGGAGGTGCGTGACTGCATGATATAATGATGAAAATTAGGTTTTTACACAACATTTGACATATATGTTGTAACACCCCAACCCCCACGTTCTTTGAGTTTTGGACAACCACCATTATTTTGACGGTGGACTTAACCAATTGGCGGGTCGGGCCGGTGTTACTTTATAAGCGACACACACTTGACTTTCTATTTTTCAATACCACTTACCTTAGAATAAATTCAATAATACAAATAAAAATCAAGGTAATTAAAGGTAAAGAAAAATTCAACTTCTTTATTAATAAAAGAAGAAAGTACATAGCTTTCTAATTCAAGAATAACCATTACATTGTTTATCAAAAGAGATTCATAAACTC
>JAJIYU010021016.1:0-10192 GCA_030144865.1 Tinospora cordifolia | reverse complement strand
TTGATAATGAATGACCAGAGCAATGATTTTCCACCATGGATACTAGCTTAGAAGCTTCATCTTTTGTTGCTTCAAGTTTCATTAGAGAAGACAAGTGTGTTGATAATGTTTCTTGGGCTTTTGTAAGAATTACCTATAAACACTTGCTTGCTTTGAGCTTCTATTGGCTGCTGCAAATGTCTTTGTACCTACAAATAAGAGAATCATGTTTGATGGATGTTAATCAGCTTTTGTTGAAATGTTCTAAAACTTGAAATTTTTATTAGTTTCTTTAACATATCCTTGTACCTCAATTTGTTCTTAAAGTTTCTTCTACACCTCCATTTGCATCTGTAGAGCTTAAGCAATCTACAAATTTTTGGAAAACAAAATTAGTCATTCATTTGGAGGATTTTTAGCTATGTTATAATGGAAACAGAATGATACAAAAAAAAAATTTAATTCTTACTCATTGATCTATGTATGATTCCTATCCATGATTTCTCTTCACCCACATGCTCACGACAAACATTATTATCTTTGAAATCTAGCTTTATGGAGTCTGCCATTGCAAAAAAATAAATAAATAAAAATTTAGACATGTTACAATTCAGATGGTAGGAATTGAGCAACCTGACATATTGCAAATTCTCATTGTTATAAATCACTAGTTTCACTTTCTTGTTCATAGTCAATGCTAGATTCAGATTGTTTGCTCTTCCCAAACCTGTATTTCTACGATAAAAGAAATGAAAGAACTCGACATTTGAATTTTATTTTGAGAGTGAGTGGCTTATAAGACCTGTGTCACTAGAGGAGATAAAATAGTCTGTTTGAATAGCAAACAACTAAAATTTTTTCAAGAGTTTTGGGATCTAATTCGTCAAAAGATGATTCTTATGGTGGAAGATTTCTTTCTAAAAGATAAACTAGAGAAATCCCTAAATAAAACCATCACAATTCTCATACCAAAATGCCCAAACCCTGCATCTTAAATGACCTTAGGCCCATCAATTTGCGTGATAGAGCACATAAAGTGATCACAGAAATCCTAATGAATAGACTTAAGCAAATCATGGATAAAACATTGAATCAAATTAAGGTGAATGGTGAATTGTCAGAAGTCTTTATCCCTAACAGAGGGTGAAGGCAAGGAAACCTGGTTTCTCTTTTGATCTTTATATTATGTTTAGATTATTCTAATTCCACAAAAGGGTGTCTTCTGTTTCCACTAAAGGGGGTTAAAATATCCCAATTGTTTTTGTTGATGACACTTATACTATTATGCAAAGCAAATGAAAGAAGCTTTAAAAATTAAACAGTCTTCAATATCTATAAAATGGAAGGATTAGAGTCTATTCAAGAAGATGATGCAAACATTGTTTGGTGGCCATGTTCTGTGTATGTAATTCTTATATCACAACTATATTACTTATAAAAACTACTACACCATGAAGATTAAAATACTACTAACACATGTAAAAAAATGCAGTTTGTGCAAAGCATAATTTATAGGAAAATGTGCATGAATTTCCAGTTTTAGAGAAAAATGATCATAATTTTTGGAGCTTTTGCTATATATCACTGGGAATCATTCAGTAAATTCTGGAATAAAAATACATGATGCTTTACTCATGCACATTCATAGAGCTTTTGAGGGTAAAGTATTAAATAAGAGCATGTGATTACATGGATGCAACCATTGCCCCTAATGCCCAGTTAATTTTTTTAATCCCAAAATTGGAAGTGTTAGCTTTAAACAATCTAAATTGAATTAGAAAACATGTTTGAGGCAACATTCAAGTAACGGATATGTCCATTACTAGAAATTAATCCATTCACAGAAACGCATTCACATAAGAACATCAATGCATTTACAAAAGAACAAAAATGCATTCACAGAGGAACACAAATGCATTCACAGAAGAACAAAACTAATATCTATCATTGATTTCCAGTGACTTGTGACTCTCTTCTGTAAACATTTGCTACAAGTTTTAAAAAAATTGCACTCATAGAATCTTCGTTCAAAAATTTCAGTCATTATTAACTGTCAATCATAAGAGGCTTATCTATGGCATTACCTAAAACCTAACTCAACAAGCCACAATATTAGTGTTGACATAGTCCAATGGATTGCTGACGTTGAAGTAGTAGTTTCTTAAAAAAAAGTTACATATAAATATGATGATTTACATTGATATATATGTATGACAATCTAACAATTTTTAATAGCAGTATACATTAAATGTTCCTTTATTATATTCTTTGCAAAAATTTGTAATTAATTAGTAATCCACAAAAGCTCATAATTATGTTGTTTACTGAAAGTTAGAAATAAACTTTGTTGAGTAAAGAGGGGATGAACGCGTCCAACTCTAGTGACCTAAACTGTGTTATCGTAGAAACACAAAAC
This sequence comes from Tinospora cordifolia, assembly GCA_030144865.1. NCBI lineage: Eukaryota > Viridiplantae > Streptophyta > Magnoliopsida > Ranunculales > Menispermaceae > Tinospora > Tinospora cordifolia. Next base: position 7,797 of record JAJIYU010021016.1, on the reverse strand, counting down.
TGTAAAGAAAGCAAGTGTAGAAGACAATTTTCAGTACCTAAACATGAGAACCAATACTAGAACAATGGACAGAAGACATACAGAAATGTTGTTATTTCAAGAAAATTTCTAAGATCAAAAAACACATATAAGCAACACAAGGAAAAACAAGAGGATAAATATAGAGGCTTCTAAATTGAAAAATCATATTTTCTAACTAGAAGAATTTTGGACATGATATGAACAGTTTTGATGTATTATTTCACAGCCACATCAATAGAAACAAGAATACAAAAATTCCCAGGAGTATAAATATGTTGCAAGTGCTACAAAAATACTCAAGAGCAAGTGCCATATTATACAAGGACATAATATGGCAAAAGTAAAAAAAACAAAGTAATAAAGAAGAGAAACACCATATAAAAACAAATCTTTTGTGAATAGATTCAAGCTTACCTCCAAGTGTTTGTGTTTGTTCTGGTATTAGCATGGCTAATCAACAAGCCTCTAAACCTCCTTGTGTTATGGTGACCAACAATTGCCTATGCTTCATCAATACGAAAAAACATACAACACGAGTATTACAAACAACACTATATATTATAAACCTCAAGTCAAATAATATAGTCTTACCTTTCAGTTACTATGGGAAACATTCCATGATTGGCTAAGATAACAGAATCAAAATTAGAATGAGAGTGTTCCCCATGTAAACAATGTAGTGCTACTGCAGATTATGTAACAAAATTTTAATTAATTGTTATGTTCAATGGACATGAAATTAGGCAAACTACATCATGAACGTAGCAATAGTAAACTGCAGAGAATTGTTTTTACGTTTAACTTACAGATAATGAAGAGACCTTATAGTCATGGCATTCGTGAATTCATCACCAAATTAAAAATGTTTCTGATTTTTGTTTTAGAGAGAAAAAAGGAGAAAGAAAAGGCAAGCATATACAAGATTTCTGCACCTCATCTTGTTGTGCAAAAGTGTCATGCTAATTTTCTAAATCTTTCAAGTTGATATTTCTTATATCTGAAACAAACCTGCACCAAGTGAGTTGAATACTGGGCTACCCAAAAGAATATTATATACCCTTTTAAAGAACTTGAGTTGCCCCTCCCAAGGAGCAAAAAGTCCTACCTAAGAAAGAAGGATGCAATGAAATAGGTAAGGCGAATAATGAAGGTAAACAAACAAGAGAAAAAAACAATAGGAAAGAGACCTTGGTATTCATTCAACTGTATGTTAATTAAAAGATAAACATTAATAGCAAAGTTGAACTAAACTCTCACTTCTTTCATGTCTTGCCTGTGCCAGAGAAACTAACTGTATTTAAAAATAAATAAAATAAAATAAAATAAAAAGGCATAAGAGTTAGATGGTTATCATATTTAAGAATCATATATAAAAACACAAGATATGAACCTGCATTTCAGTGATGAATTCTTTTAAACCTAGAAATCCTTGCCATTTGGAATCTACAATAGCCCAAGCCTGCAAAACCAACATCAAGGGCGAAGAGTGCTCGCTCTTCTTCAATTGAATTCCCGCATAACATTTGCCACAAACAATAAAACTCACCAATGCCTAAATCTACCATCAAGCAACATATTTCTAAATATAGGTGCAAGTTGAATTCAAAAACATCCCGATTCAAACTTAACATTTTCAAAGAATTAATAAGTTCTATTACTCTTACTTGCACCCATATTAGTAATTATGCAAGTCTCCTTCTCTACGACAGGGATAAAAACCTCAACATCCAATCCAAAACTACAAAATCAGGACAACAAGGGCAGAATCAAAGCAGCTAACATTAAAAAATCAATAGAAACCAAAAAATCCAAAATAAATAAATAAATAAATAAGAAAGAAAGGAAGAAAAGAATCAAAAAAATTCGAGGATCATAGCCAACGCCGCCAGAGAGAAGGATTTGGTAGCAATTGGTTAGGGTTCACTCTGCCAAAGACTTGAGCATGAGATAGCCCAAATGCGAAACTGTTCGAAGTAATCTGAGAGCAACCATCGGTCTGTTGCCTCTGAATGCAGCTCCGCAACCGACGTACGCATTTTCCTTTCACCTTTGAGGATTCTCCCTTTGCAATTATATGTACCAGATTTGTTAAGCTTCTCAAACAATTATCATCACTCCATGAACAACTCCCTTTGGTCAATATCCAGCCACTACTGTAGCTACGATCAAATCTTTTAGCAGTTGTGTCATTATTATGCAAGACGAGAGGAGATGTGCTCTATCAACGATCAAATCTTTCAGCAAAGAGGAGATCGAGAGAGTGAAACCAAAGGAGATTTAATGAAATGGAGCAAGATTGAGTGGAGATCATGACGAGAAGAGATCAGGATGAGAAGAGAATGAGAGGGAGCGAGACGACATGAGATTGAGAGCGAGATGGAGCTTGAGTGGAGATCCAGAGAGAATGAGAGAGAGAGTAGACGGGTGGAGTGGAGTGCAATGACAGAGTGCAAACGAGTAGAGATAAGATTGTTGCTATTTTAATATCATTGTTTCTTATAAAAATAGCAACAAAAATAATGACTTGTTGCTAAAAACAATCTTTTAGCAACAAAAAAAAGTTGTTTACTTTTATTAATTAATTTTTTTATTAAAAATTGCACCAAAATAATATGTTATTGGGAAACATGATATTTAGCAATAAAAAATTATTTATTGCTAAAAATGTGTTGCTAAATACTTAAATTGTTATAGTGGTGGTTGGTTGTTGTGGTGGATTTGTCACTTGTCACATCTTTTTGTGCATTGTTGATATGAAATTATTTTACTTATTTTGCACTTTTTGCTTCAATTTGTTTTAATGTTTTGAATGATTATTTTCTGTCATATATGGGTTTTAGTTGTGAGATTTTGTTTGTTATTTCTTTTGCACTGAATAATGCTAAAGAGAAGATTGTTACATCAAAACTTTGTCTTGTTAATTTTGCCCCATGTTTCCAATTGACATATGTTGGTGCTAAAAGAATAAAATCTAGAAATTTTAGGATTATCTTGAGTTAGCAATAATTAGTGCATTTGAAGATTGTCAAGTTTATTATCTTCATGAAGTTGGACTAAGTTTGTCATACCATGGTTACTCAAGGATTATCTTTGTTATCTCTTAAAGTCATAGTGGGTCTATTAGAAAATCACATCACTCAAAAGATTGCATCATATCTCATAATCATTCATGTATTATGGAAGATAAGATCAGTCTCTATATATGTGTCCTAATTTCTATTTTAATGAATTGCTTTCACTATTGTAAAAAAAAGTAACGTCGTGTTATCAGATCTCTTATTCTATTGAAACTGGTTCAAAAATGATTTACGATTAATTCCATTTAACTTACATATGTTTGTTAGGGTTTTATCCCCTCTAGACATGGGACGCGTGCTTTATTTTGTGAAATAGTTGAGAGCATTTACGATATATTCATGATTATTATGTATATGCATTAAAGTCATTAGACGCGCTCAAGGTTGAAGTGAGTTCAATCAGAACATATTTTTGTAAAGAGATCTTTCATAGTGTTCTATTTTATTTTAGAGTAAGGTTGACATAAACTTGAAGGTCACTACATCAAACTATTCATGTACGTAACTATTTTATTGATAAATTGTTGGATGTGATATCAATTTGAGTTGCCAATATTGATGTTTCTTTTTTTTTTTTTTTTGTATTTTCTTCATTCGTTTCTTTAAGAGAATTGATTTTTAAAGATTAACAATTATATATCACATAAAATTGACCGAACAATTTCGTCTATATCATTAATTTTTTTAAGGAAAATTAAATCTCAAAAAAATTGCGTGAAATTATGGACTTGAACGGATGTTATTTCTTTTTATAAAAAATACTGATTTACCTTCGAGAAAAAATAAATTAAAAATTGATTTTACAAAAAAATTATGCAGTTCAGTGGTTTTAATCATTTTTAAAATATTTATTTTGTTTTATATTATTTTTCACAAAATGCTGAAATCAAATAAATGGTAAAAAAAATTATTTAGTTTAGTGGGTTTCATTCAAATAGTTATATTTTATTTATTTTGAAAAATAATTAAAACCATTCTACATAGATAAGAAGGTAAGAATGTTCTTGAACCTTGGTCTTTGTTTTGTGTCATTGTTTTAAGTAGGCAAGAAGGTTCCATATAATAAATATCCTCAGAATCAGCGCTACAATTCAAATTTGAGAAGTAAATAGTGCTAATTTCCCAGACTTCCCTTTTACAATTATTGTACCTTAAATTATTTATTTTTCTTTTTCATCGTATCAATGCACTTTTTTTTCTCTCCTGCAACACAGTACGCCACATTATTATTATTATTATTATTATTTTAAAAATTATTTTGTACCTTATTTTATTTATTTATTTATTTTCCTATAAAATGCGACTCCCCTCACCTCAACGACCCATTCAACACCTTCCCTCCGCTCCCCTACTAAAAAATTAAAGCAGTTTACATACTTTATTTATTTATTTATTTATGAACATTACAACCCATTATTTTGATTTTTTTTTTCAACCCATTATTAATCAATATATAGGTTGTTGGTGAAAAAAAAAAAAATTCAATTACTTTCTGATCACTAGCTAACAGTAAACCCACACCCTACTGCCACCCTAAATTATTAAGGGTAATCTGCCCGTCATTAGCAATGTCTTAAATTTTTATTTTATTAGTGAATGACATGTGGTACACACGTAAAAAAATAAAATAAAAATTAAAAAAGTTATAATTATTAAAATAAAAAATCTAAAAAAATTAAAGAGTTATAATTATTAAAACTACATACAAAATAATCGAAATCTTAGATTAATTTAATATTGAATTGTTCATTTTTTTTCAGGATAAAACTGAATGAAAAAAAAAGGTAAGAAAATTTTAAAATGATTTAAAAAATGACAAGATTTGATTTATGTAAATATTTATTATTATTATTATTATTATTGTTATTATTATTATTTTTATTATTATGAAAGATCAATCAATCCTTGTAAACTTTGTAATTACTTACCAAACTACCAAAAATGCAATTATTACCTATCCCGAGACATGGACCCCTTGCCTGCCTTGCCTTCCTTAAAAGCTCCTCTTATTATACCACCCTTCAAGGGCTCCATCTTCCTTTCCCTTTTCTTTCTTCTAATACCACTCTCGTCCATAGTCTACAAATCACCCGAGAAAAAAAAAAATTAAAAAAGAAGAAGAAGAAAGAAAAGAAAAAGAAATCCCAGCCAGGTCTCCTCTCCATAGATCACCAGATGAGTCGTCTTGCTCCGCTCTCTGAAGTCCCAAACATCAACGAGAACAGTGGCAATTCCTCAAGAAAATCATCTAAATTGGCCCATTCATGGCGAGATTGGATCAAAAACCAGTTCCCTCTTCTCTTCATCAACAAGAAATCTGATCTCAAGATTCTCCTCAGCGTCCTCGCTTGCCCGCTCTCTCCCGTCTCATTCCACCCCAAACAATCCCTCCACGACGTAAGTTCGTTAAGAAGCAGTCGCATTGGTAGATTTATTCTTAATTTCTTTTCTTTTTTTAGCTTAATTTAACTCGGGTTTGTTACTATCTTATAGGTATCTTCGTCGGCTCAATACATAATCCAACAGTTCATTGCAGCCACCGGTTGCCGGAAGTTGAACGGTGCAGTGAAGAACATGTATGCGGCGGGGAAGGTGACGATGGTAGTTGCGGAGGAGCCGGGAGGGGCGGGTGGCACAGCCAGCTCTGCGGCTACTAGTAAGGTTCCGGAGCAAGGTTGCTTCTTTGTGTGGCAAATGTTCCCTGATAAATGGCTCATAGAACTTGTGGTTGGTGGTCATAAAATTGTTGCCGGAAGTGATGGCAATGTTGCCTGGCGTCACACTCCGTGGCTCGGCATCCATGCAGCCAAGGGCGGTGTCCGGCCTCTCCGACGAGCCCTTCAGGTACGTGGGTCAGATTTTTCTGCCACAGCCAAAAGCTGTTTTTTTATTTTTTTATTTTTTTTGTTAATTATTCTTTTTGGATGAATTTAAACTTTATTTGCGAGGAGAAATTAGTGTCTCTTGTTCTTTAAAAAAGCCTTTTTTTTAAAGATTTTCTTTTAATGGTGAACCAAACATGCCTTAGACTGCTTCCTATTTTCTTTTTCCTATTTAATAATATCTGAATATAAATAATATCTGAATATAAAATAATCTGTTGTGTTTGTTCATGTGGTACTCTTTTTCCGCATGTACTTGCATTCCCTTTTAACCTTGCTTTAGGCATTCATTAGCGTAATGATTTTGTGTTTCACGTTTGATGGGTCCCACTAGAACTTGAACGACATCAGCCGCTGATCGGCAAAGTTGGTATTGTTCTAAGCTGATCAAGATCATTAAGATTATTGCGTGAATTGACCAATGAAATGTTCTTTTAATTACTTGGGACCCACCAAATCGAAGGTGGAGAATGCATTTAAAGAGAAACTTTAATTGCATTCGTCCTTTTTATCATCATAACTTACCACTGAAATATACGTAAATCACAATATTTGTTTCAACTCGCGCCCGTAATATTATTGCTGTCTGATTTAGTGGTCCACTGAGCATGGAATTAACCTACTCCTGCAGGGGCTTGATCCTGTAACGGTGGCATCTGTGTTCTCGACAGCAGAGCTTCTCGGAGAGAAGAGGATCTGGGATGAAGACTGCTTTGTGTTGAAATTGTCAGCTGATCCGACGACTCTCGCGAGTCGAAGTGATAGCACAGCCGATATCATCAAGCATGTGATCATCGGCTACTTCAGTCAACGAAGTGGGTTACTGGTCCACCTAGAAGACTCCCATTTGACCAGGATCCAATCCCCCGGGATCCACCCTACCTATTGGGAAACCACGATGAGTACAAAAATCGAGGATTATCGAATGGTCGATAACGTGGCTATTGCCCATTCGGGCCACTCTAGTGTAACATTGATAAGATTTGGGAATAATGTGAAGGTTGGCCCACAGATCACTCGATTGGAGGAGAAGTGGACGATCGATGATGTTGAGTTCGACGTGCATGGGCTTTCAATGGACTTCTTCATCCCACCAGAGGAAATTCGTCGGGATTATCCCAATGAGAATCTCGATTGGAGATCCTCGTTGCATCGATGATCCGAGTAGCACTAGATCATTGTTTTGGCCAGTTTGTTGACTTTCGAGTAGAACCACCCGGTGAGAAGTGAATGCAAAGGTGACCCCTCCAAGTTGTATATTTTTGGTAATAAGGCTAAGATCTGGTGGAAATATATATATAAATGTACCCTTTCGTTTCTTACTTTAATTGGAAGTTTTTATATAGCTTTATATACTCTATTGTGATATAGGTTTTGATGTGGAAAATGTACGTATAATGTAACTTGTAGATTGTATTAAAGTTAAATAAATATAAATTGTTCCATTCTAGTTGTAACTTTTAGAAATGTAGATGGTAGAACAAAATAAAAATAAAAATAAAAAATTTTGATAATTAATTTTTATTTACGTACATTATTGTATGGTAGAAATTTTTTGGCGTATGATACTAAAAAACTTGGAAAGCTACTACATAAACCAATATTTTTGATAAAAATAAAGAGTATGAAAAGAAGGCTTTCTCTTGCATTCTAATTCAAATGAATGTCTATATATTTAGCAAGCGCCTCTTGAGCACTAAAGAAATAATTAACTAGCAAGCGCCTTCAGAACTAATTACTGTTGGCAAACCCTTGGCAAACTTATCCACCAACTGAAATTGATTAAGAACAATCTTGGGAAAAGAAAAGAAAAAGAA
>JAJIYU010021015.1:0-10192 GCA_030144865.1 Tinospora cordifolia | reverse complement strand
AAGATAAAATTGAAGTCCATTTTCTTAGCCAATCTCCCAACCGGAAACCATTGGAAAGCTTAGACATGCTAATCCAAAGAGAAGCAAAATAAAAAGAGGTACCCTTAAACACCCCAACATCCCCCTGCTTATGATAAAAAATCCTACTATTTCTCCGTTGCCAAACAGGCCACACAACCACAAAAGCCAGAACACTTCATTAATCCTTCAATTCAAATGCAAACTAGAATCCATTTGGAAGGATCACGGAGAAGAAATAGTGTAGAAATCATCCCAAGGATGAATATCTCTCCATCTGTATCTCATTCGAAAAAGTAAAATCAAGGAACGACTGATGGCAGGATTCCCCACTTCTTTTAGACAAGCAGCACCAATTGGGAGACAGACCAGTTCTTAAATCTTCACAGCAAAATATCTGCAATGGTCAGCCCTAGAAACTTGGCTTTTAAAGCAACATGTGCATTCCATATAAAATCATGAAGGAAGGAAATTATGTAGGCATCTTGGGAGGAAGAGGATGATGAATGCAAGTGAAAAGATTTAGAGGAGAAAGCATCAGAGTGATCAATGTGCCAAGGAACTCTATCATCCTTGTTGAATGCATGAATTGACCATCGGGGAAATAATTTCAAGAAGAGATGAGGCTTCATGACATTCCCTCTTGGAGAGATTTTTTCCTAGGTAACTAAGAGAAACTCAGTCACTAGGGATAAAGAAATAAAAAATTGGATGATTTGGAGGAGTCCTGAAACTCATAGTACCACACCATGTACCCTACTAGAATTTTATGGATGTTCCATTACCCAATTCAAGGCAAGCAATAGAATAAAAAGTGGTAGGAGGACACAAATACATTTCCAAGGGCCACAAGAATGTGGCTTTGGCAACAACACCTGCATGCCTAGTAGAGTTATAGGAAAGACCATGCCTACCATTCACTACCCTTGCCTACAAAGAGTCCCTCTCCTTAAGGAATCCAAAGCCACTTCCCTGCAAGTGCTTTATTCCAAAACACACGAACTCCCACCCCCGCCCCCCCACAGGGCTTTATTGATACCTTTTCACAAAAATTCCCCTCATCAATCTTGTAATCATCCATGCCACCATCCTTGGAACTTTAAACAAGGAGAGGTAGGAAGTGGGAATTGCATTCAACGTGCTTTTAATAAGAATTAGCTGCTCCAGTGATCCCTTTAGAAAGAAAACTTTTCTTCCACCCATCAAGTCTAGGTGATATTCTATTCATGACTGGTTCCAAAAGAGAAGCAGATAATGGGTTACTCCCCAGCAGAAGACCCAAATATGTAAGGAGCCGCTAAGCAACCGAGAATCTGAAAGATGAAGCAATACCCAAGAAAACATCATCAGGCATACAGATCCCTGCCACTTGCCATTTTTCCAGATTCAACTTCATCCCTGAGATCCAACAGAAACCCCAATCACCTTCAACATAGCATCAAGACTATAACCATCATTCTCAACCAAGAAAGGTAATTGTCTGCAAACTAAAGATGTGATAAAGGTAAATTATTCCACCCAATTCTGAAACCATGCACCACCACTCTTCCCATGGCAAATGGTTAGCTAATCCTAGTTTGAGAAATCTTTATACCTGTCTGTACTCTGTTTCAAATTGTCGTAATTCGTTCCTCTTTCTCAAAATTTGTGCTTCTATGTCTTTAAGTTTTTCAGTGGTTTCTTCGTATGACTTTGCACAAAGAGCCTCAATTGTATAGCTAGCTGGTTTAAAAAAATTATCTCCTGAAGAAAATTGAATGGTGATCAAAAGATTATCAGAAAATCAAATGGTCATCAAAAGATTATGTAAAACATGAATTAGCTCAAGAAACCAAAGAAAAAAATTCTGACCATATACAGCAAATATGTGAGTGCCTGCATTTAACTCAGAGACTTCACAGGGTTGAAGCCCCTCCAACTTTTTAAAGAACGCAGCTTCAGGATCCTTGGCCATTGATAACTGCAATAGCATCAACCATTAAGTTTGACAATTTAACCTTAAGCCTTGACAATTAAACCATTAGTTTAATATCTTGAGCAAGGAGATGCCACATACAGCATTGACCGTTGTATCCATGCGGTAGACTTGGAAATGCAAGAAATACATGCCTGCAGATGTTACCTTCCCAGCCTTTTCGCTGTCTTCCTGTTAAATTTGAATATATTTATAGCAAAAAGAAACTGAGTAAATCATGTTAAAGGAGTTCATTCATTACAAAACTTGAAGATTACTAAAGCTTGCTGAGCTGCCAACAATAGGAATGCAAAGACAAAGTGCAGCACCAATTAAAGCTCAAATAAGGTTTACAACTTGAAAAAACTTTAAAATGGCAACCATCTGATGCACCAATAAGATTTTCGAACGCCCAAGTGGAACATAAACCTTTAATGAAACTGAGAAAAATGTCTTGAAAAGTGTTGCCACAATTTTTCAAGAAGATAACTGAGCTGCCAAGGTATCCAAGAGGATCATCCTTCACAATGTTAAAAATGTTTCTAAGGCATCCAATGTGCCTAGTTCAATTAGAGTACTTCAAAATATTCACTTCCAGGAAAATACTGCCACACACAAAAGATTCTGAAGCTAAGTTACTGAGAGTAGGTCTCAAGATTCTCACCTGAAACCTAGATTCCCTAGATGGAAAATAGAATAAATCCTCATGAAACAACCCACATACTGACGTCCCAAGCCTTCTCATTATTGCAAGACCATGCATATGTTTAGGTTTGCTAACAAGGCGCTTCAGATTTCAATAAGCTTCCAACAATCCATGGATGCAGCACAAAATTGGTGTTACTTCAGATCATATGTGCTTTAAGTAGAGAGAGCGGACAAGGAAAGCTCACAGTAGATAAAGTTGTGAATAGGAATTGGATGATCGAATCAGGATTGAATTGATGGATACTATGATTTTTGTGCATTACAGGAATCATTGTGAATAAAAATGCACATATAAACCTGATCTCTAGAGAGAAATGACCTTAAATATATAGTTTTGAAGGTCCCGAATGAACTAATACTATGTTAAGAAATGAACTTTTTGTTACGGTTTATTTTTACACACACAAAAAAAAAGAACTTCGCAATTTTAAAATATGCAACTTAATCATATTTTTTAAAGTAAAGTTGAAAAATAATACTATATAAATTCTATGATTTCTAAATCACCCTTCCTTGACATATGAATTTTACAGACCTAGTTTTGCCTAAGTTTTTTGTTAAAGAATCCATCTCTGCAAAAATTAATTCCGAGTAAAATTGTTATCACATTTAAATGGTTAAAAACTATGACTAAGAGACTTATGAGTAATTACATGTTTCTTAAATCTGTATCTAAAATCCTATAAATCATTCAATTGTAAGACACAACTTGTGAAACATGAAAAAGGAAGGAAACATTGTGGGTTGAAATTTGCCAAAGTCAGAGAATGGTTGGAGAAATACTCGAGATTGTGGGTTGAAGGTTTGGACGTTTCTAGCATTAAGGGTCAGAAGGCCTTGTTTTCTTTTTTTCTTGTTTCCTAAAAAAGGGAAGGAAAATTTTCACAGACACCCTTAAAAAAAATAAAAGAATTATACAAAACCCCCTTCAAGGCCTAGGGGGACCAAGGCAGTTTCCTTAGTGCAAGGGCCTAGGCAAGGCCTTGACAATACTGATTACCATGATAGTAATGAATAAAGGATAACAGGCTAATAACCAAAACAAGGATTCTACCTGTAAAGCCAAGCCATAGCCTCCATTGGCATCTTGTTCAAAATAAAGTAGCTGCAAAAAATTTGAATTGTCATTGAATTATAATTGTATCTCACTATTTGAGAAAGATTTCAAAAGATATAAATCAAAGTTTGGCCGCCAAAAAAAGTGCACAATGGAAAATGGTAGGTATTTAAAATTCCGTAATACAAACTGCATCTCAAATGCTTCACATGTTTCTCACATCACCTTAAACTTGCTTTGTGCAGCTGAAGTAACTCTGACCACAATACCAGCCTGGGCTTGCTGCTCATTGATTGTTACTCCAAAAAAGTGGGCACATTGCTTCTCCACCTTTGTAAAGAAAATTAAATTTAAAAAAAAAATGAAGCAATTTAGTGGGAGACTCGTCCAATTCCAAGTTAAACTGATTTATACCTTTCCACTAACTGATGTTCCAAGAGGAAGAGGTCTCACAGTAACAGTTCCATTCATGGCTTCTTCAAGAACAGAGGCAGACACTGTTGTTTTGATAGGGACACCCAGCTTGCTAAAGGTATTAAATATGAGTGAACAAAGTTTCACACAAAAAGTCGAAAATACTTAAATACCACTAGAGTTGTCACCTGAATAATGCTGCGAACATCGTATTGACAGTTCCCAAGTTAGATAAGTCAATTTCCATATCCATGCCATCACTTTCCAGAGCCTGCATGAGTGCACGATAATCATTATCAATATCAAGACCAATTAGAACATCAGAAAGCTTCGAGATGCAATTTGGAAAATAAAATAGCTATTAGCAAGAAGCCATCAAATTATTTGATAACTTAAGCTTCAATCCCGATTTAAATAATGAGTAAAACTAAGAGATCGAAAGCCTTCAAACAGCAGATTCCAGATTATGTCATCACCAACATAGTGTTTGAAAGAAATTCAAAGCTCACCACACAGTATTGGTACCATGGTTGCCAAGATCATGAATGTCATTTGGTAGGACATATGAGCCTAGGGTTCCTCATCAATCTAGGCCACCATATAGAATCATTTGATTATTAGGATCGGGAGTTAGATCTTGGGATGGCATATGATCAGACAAGATAGCTATATAATCAGGATGCTACAACTATACCATCTATCCACTAACATATGCAAATCGGGATGCAAAATTTGGTTCAACTATGATAGTTAGGTCAAATTTCCATGCACATTTACCCCATTAGCATTAAAGGCAAAATATTGGACTCAACATTATTGGAACCCGTTGTTTTTTATAAGTCTTTCATTGCTTCTTTTCTTCTTCTCTCTGCTTCTTCTTCTAGGTTTGAAATCAAATTAAAAATGAAATTTTTGGACAAAGAGATCCAATAATCTTCTTTTTCTTCATTTTCTAATATTTCTTTCCTCTTCAGTTTATCTCCTCCATATTTATGCTTTCGTTTATATTTTATTCTCTCTCTTTTTTTGTTTTTTTTTTCTTTTCTATTTCTCCTTTTCTGTTGTCTCACCATTATGTTCTTATCCTTTTCTCTCCCCCACTATGTGTATAGAATCAACTTCATTAGGTTATGTGTTAACCTTGGACTGCTAATCGGTCATTTTAAATAAATGTACATATTACTGTGTGCTAACAATTTTAATATTATATTTTTAGATATCTAGATATAGTAGTCTTTTGAATTTTTGTAGGATCTCCATTCTGTAAGACCACTTTGTTGATCTTATGCAGGATACTAATCCCGATTCCATCAACACCGATGGCATAGTTGCAACATGGGACTTTCTTTATCTTTTATGTATAAAGTTTCAAATTTGTCCACAGTTGAATAAGACACTTCCAACCAGATAAATGAAGCAACAGGAACACAAAAGTCAACCTGACAATATTATCAACTAAAACATTAGAATCCTTTGTGCAAGTAAACTATATTCTCTTGGTTAAGAGCCAGTTTAGGCCTAAACATAAACTAATGGCAAAACCAATCCCTCACAACCAAATTATAAGAGATCCAAACATTTTATAAAAAGATTGACATCAACATTACAGCCTAATTTAATCACATTTAATTTGGATCTATACGTCCCAAAAATTCTCTCACAGATCATCTAGCCATCAAGCATAAAACGAGGGAAAAGAGAAAAAAAAAAAGTAATGATCCATACCTCAAATCCCGCACTATCATACTGCCTTCTTTTCTCAGGATCTGATAGAATACTATAAGAATATGCAACCTCTTTAAAAAGTTCTGAAGCTTCAGGATTGCTTGCATTTTTATCAGGATGGTACCTATTCACAATTTGAAATAAAATAACCACATCAGCAACAGTAAAAATATATGGTATTTTCAAAGATCCAATCACAATCATTTAAAATAAAAATAACTAATTGGCAATGAACAAATGGGTAACAATTATGAAAGAAAATTTGGAGAAAAAATGAATAAGTAGCACTGTGATCAAGTCAACCAACAATAGATATTGTGCATCAATCATGGAGACATCAGCAAATTAGTCTTCAATCATTCAAGATGCAGCCATGGAGCTCAAACACACATTAGTAATGAAAGTAATCATGCATCACTTATAAAACAAAAGTGAAAATCAATAATCCCAAAAGCACAATACAGATGTTACTTATAAAACAAGGTAATCATGCATTACTTATAAAACAAGGTAGTCAAACCTCCCCCATCAGAAGCACAATTCAGATATTTTCAGTAATGGTCGTAGTATAAAATCTTAACATCAATGTACATTAGGAAGAATCCTTCAATTCGAAACAAAATTACTATGTATTTCTTAAAGGCCACAATGCTATTCATTACTTGCTAGATGATGAATTCAACAAAACCAAGTTCTATATTGTACTGCCTAACAAGGCATCACTCTTAGCTTTCTATGCCTAGTATAAAGTGATTGCAGTGCTTTCAAGTCAAATGTATTAACAAGCACCTCATTTTCTTTGATAAGCAAAAAAATTGACACAACATATCCCTAACCCAAACACCTACATGTGGCTCTTTACAACCAAAAATTATTGCCATCTAATGTTTCACTGAAGCAATAGCCACAAGCCCTAGACCTAGTAATCTCTTTAAAGGTAAACAAATTAAATGAAAAAGGGCCAATGCTTTACCCAGATATTAACTTTCAAATTTCTTTTGTTTGCTTGTAAAGATCATATTGGATTGAATCCAAGACCTCCCTTTGGAGGTAGAGGTTGACCAGGTTAGAACCGTGGATCAAAAATTAGATTTTAATTTGACTTCGATCACTTGAAATTGGAATTAATTACGAGACATTAATTTGACAAGGACAATTTTTTATAAAAATTTACTAAATTAGAAAAGGTTAGAGGATCTTTGGATACAGTCTTAAAAATCTAGCTTTTTTTGTAATCTAAGCTAAAAACTAATATAAATAAACACGTTGGATATGTAAAAATATAAATGACTCAACAAAAACAGTCTTGTCAAGTGAGTTGATGGAGTTGAAATGATGATTTTGGGTTTTAATTCATTTCTTTGTTTTGATATTTAATTTTACCGTGGCTTGCTTCTTGACCTGCACTTTGCTACTTTGACTTCGACCATGTTTAATTTATCAATTTATCGTTAAAATGTCTTTTTCTTTATCTTTTTCTATGAGAGTTAACTAAAAAAAAAAAACTACTTAGTACTTATAAGTTATAATTTATTTACTTAGTTTTATTTTATTTGACCTTTATTTATTTATTTGCACCTTTTCTACTATTTTTGGTAAAGCATATCACACAAATTTATAATTTGTTAGCTTGTTAAATTTTAAAAAATTTATTTAAATATGCTAGTTAATGAAGTTAAGAACAATACATAATTATCATTGTTTCTCCTTTTTCATTAATAAAATAATGTTTTTACCTCTTTATAAAATTTCATCAATTTTGTCGAATCTTGTTGAATTCTTCATCAAATTTTTGCATTTCTTAATTGAAAAATTAAAGTCTCAACATAATTTATCGAATATTGTTGAATTTTTACAAATTTTGTCAAATTATTTAAGAGAAGTTTTGCAACTTTTATTACATATCCTCTTCCTACTTTGATGGTAAGAGAAGGCAAGTAATTTGTGAAAATTTGCGGAATCTCAATGAATTTCTAACACCATGGTTAGAACAAGAAAGAAGCAAAATTTGATGCCTAATGATTCAGAAAGATAGATAGCTTAAGTTGTTCCGCTATTACTCAATAATCAAACTCCTGAACAAGTTTGTCCATGTAATCAAACCACCTACATAAACAAGGGTGCATTTCATTTAGAGCATCATTCATGGACCACTTTTTTCCAAAGAAAGATGCATCACTATACTTCTTTTCTACATTTAATTATTAACGCAAAATCCATATATTTGTTGTCCTGCAGGTCTCGCAAACTAACCTTTGGTAACTCTGCAATCAAGTTTTAAAAACTATATGCTGGTAAGATAAAGAGTATTTGACACACATTTTTATAACTTATTTAATAAGAAGTAAAGGTAAAAGTTACAACAAATAAGCCAAAAAAATTAATTTTTTTTAGGGGTGGCAATTTAGGATACGATGCGATAACTCAATCCAAACACAACATGTAATTAACAAATTTAGGTTTAATGAAAATAAGTTTGAATCAAAACAGATTAAACACAATTAAACATAACTAAATTTCATATCATAAATAAATTTACCTATTAAACCCAAAAATAACACGATAATTGACAAGGTTGTCACCCATAATTTTTTTCTCTATCTTAAAGCCTTAGCCTTTTACTCTTGAGTCAAGGTTCATCTTAGACCTTATTACATAGACCTTGTGTCTATGATCTCAAGATAGAGACGATCATTGTGATAATATAAATGATCCTTGTGACTTGTGCAAATCCACTATTTCCAAAAATGCAAAAGCTCTCAAAATTCAAAAGCAAAAAGGTATGTTTTAGGCATAATCAATCTTGATTACACAAGATTTAATGGGACTTGCAAGAGTAGAGTCACTACCTACCTACACTGTCACTTAGACAAAACTTAGATCCTAATTTTCAAATAAACCTTTGTTATCTATGCTAAGCTCTAAATTTTGTGGCCATAAACTACTCACAAATCACAATTCCCCTCAATTGCCTCCAAAACTTCTACATATGTTCTGGAAATTCACAAATCCACCGTCGTGAACACAATACCATCAACAAAAGGTTGACGTAAACGGCAGCCTAAATAAGCCATTAACCCATCCTTAAAAAAGAGCGATAAAACTTCAAATCACGTTGACGATGAAGCACTGCCAATTGTCAAATAATTCGCCTAAACACGCTATTCATGATGCATTTTTTCCAATATTTCATTTATTCACAAATTTCCCAATCTTCCTTCTTTTTTTCCCCATTTCGAGCTTAAAGCGAAATAAAGAGAAGAAAATTGAAATGAGATGAACTTACTTGAGGGCAAGCTTCCTGTATGCAGCTTTGATCTCCTGATCAGACGAATCCCTAGACACACTCAGCACCTCATAAGGATCTCGCCGGACAACTGACGCCGGAGCAGCCGCCGCCGCTGACGAACCATCGACCTTCGGACCCATTCTCTTCCCCTCTCACTAATTTATTGCCGACCACTATCTCTACTCAATTCCTTCCATTAAATCAAAACCTAAAACGATCAAATTTGAAGAACTCGCTGCGACTCCCCAGAAAATTAGAAGGGAAAAAAAAAAAGAAGAAGAAGAAAGAAAACTAGTCTTTGACAGAGGAAGAGTCAATTCCAAACTGGTTGTGAATCAAAGAAGAACAGATCGTAAACAAAACTCTGCGATATAAGAATCAGATTAGATCTCGATTTGAATCGCTTTTGTTGCTTCCTCTGAATCTGTGAATGGTTTTTCTTGGGTAAGGGCCCGAAAATATGAAGGAAGAGAGCGTTTCTTTTTGAAAGTCGAAAATCATTTTGTTTTTTTTCTGTAATTTACTGTGTTTCGAGATTTCGGACACAAGGAAAATTGTTGAAAATAGCAATGATGGGGCAAGCTTCCATGTTCCGGAAGTTATTTAAGTGGAGAAGGCTTTCTCCCATCTGCATGTGGTTGTTGGTCAAACTTGACCTATTGATTATTTATTTAAGGGAGACTCTAAAATGTAACAAAACATTTACTATCATTATTTTAAATTTTTTTCAAAATTAAACATGGTAAACTTCAAAAATAATAAAATTAAAAAAAATTAATATAATATAATATTGTATATAGTTTGATTAGTTTACCTGGTTCATGAAGTTTTTCCACCTAATAGTAAGATTGGAAATTTAACTTTGTAACTAATTTTTCAGGTACAAAAAATGTCCTATGCAAATTAATATCTAAATTTTAATATGTCAAATCACATTATTAGTATTTCTTCAAATTTTCAAAGCAAAACTCTATGCATTAATCAATATGAAATTGATAGGGCAAACAGCCAAAGTATGTTGATCAAA
>JAJIYU010021014.1:0-10195 GCA_030144865.1 Tinospora cordifolia | reverse complement strand
TAGTTGAGCTCTAATGCCACTTTGTAACATCCCAACCCCCAGAAACAAGTTTAAACTCAACAACAAAGTGGGTTGGGTCCTATGTTACATTTACAAGTACACAACTTGCATCTTGATTCCTTTATTCCAGCTCTTATTGAACCT
Source organism: Tinospora cordifolia (assembly GCA_030144865.1). Lineage (NCBI taxonomy): Eukaryota > Viridiplantae > Streptophyta > Magnoliopsida > Ranunculales > Menispermaceae > Tinospora > Tinospora cordifolia. Next base: position 10,051 of record JAJIYU010021014.1, on the reverse strand, counting down.
TTCATGAGTGCCTCATCCAATTTTATCGATTTTAAATTCAATAAGGCATTATAAGTTGAGAAAGGAATATTTCTAGCTCCTTATTTATTAAAGAAAATAAAGAAGTACATTATTGAATTCACAATCAAGACTATGTAAGTCAAAATTTTTAAATAAAAATTCAGCAAAAGTTTTATTCAAAAGTTGGGCGACATGCCCTTACATTAAAAAGGAAACTTTCTATATAGGGAAAATTTTCAAAAATAGACTTTCTAAAATCCATAGTCTTCAGGTGATCCAATTTCCTGAAAAGTGAGGGGAATGGGATGAGCACGTAACCCAGTGGATCAATCATCAAACAACTTACTAATTTAAATTACTAAAACATCCAAATTCACGCGCTTTCATACATTAAGTGTTTCACACAACAAGTTGGTTTCAAGTTGACATTATAACTGAAGGGGTTCTACTCCTTCGATGCCCTTAATTTAGATACCCCTCTTTAGGGTGCAAAGATATTTCTTTGTTACTTTCCATTGGATGCCACATACCAACTACCCCTTAGTTGTACTTTGCAACACACTCCAAGCATGTGTTAGGAACACCCATACGGGTCACTATGACAGTATGTGGTTATCTTCACTTTCTCATTTTTGAAGTCAAATATTTATGAAACAAATTTATAATATAAAATTTCAGAATTTTAAACTTTAAAGTAAGCCTAAGCATGGAATCTAAGCATGGCATGATCTAATGGATGATTAAAACATGCAAATATGCTAAACTAAAATTAAAACATGCATAAACATGCAGAAAACTGATATTAAACATGCTGAAATCTAAAACTACACAAGCATGAACATGCTAGAAATTCAAAATAGCAAGGTAGAAGTTCTAGAAATCCCCTCCACCTCAATTCGAGTTTCTTGTTAAATCCGACAGTGGTTCCCCTTATCCACGACTTGAAAAACTTTAAAAACTTTCAACCACTAATAAAAACACTCAAAACATCTCACTAGAAGACTAAAATTAAAGCTTCTCACTTGTGAACACAAGAGAAGTGAGACGAGATGCCAATAAGAGGGCTTAGAACATGCAAAGATGGAAGTGTTGACTCTTTGATTTGGAATGAGAAGAATAAGAGCATGAGATGGTTTATATAGATTCTAAGAGCATTGGGGGGGACATCTAGGTGATTTTGGGCAGCTTGGGCGGCTCATAAGGTTGGGCAAGTTTCCAATCAAGAGTCGATAGTTTGGGTGAGAAAAGGCAAGTAAGCTTGTGGGCCACCATAGCTTTCTATTCATGTGTGAAGATATTTGTGCTTTCTTATTTAAGAGTGATCATAAATCAGATTTGGTAGAGTTCCTATATCAGTTAGGATGTCCTTTTTGAAGAGATTTTGTGAGCATATCCAGTTTAGTCAGTATACATGTGAGCATATCTTGGATTTTTCCTCTTTTTGGTGTCACGAGGGAACATAAATAGGAGTTTCTAATTTGGTGAGATCTTGTGAGCAAGGAATCTTTCCTTCTGTTTGTGGGTGTATATTTTAATAGAAAACTTTCCTATTTTCTCTATGCACATGATTTAGATAACACAATCACTTGCTGATTTGTTTCCTTTATTCTTTTATGTGTCACACATAGGAAACTTGCTAATTGAGTTTATTTACTTGTGTGCCATGTGTGTATAGTACATGGAAACTTTCTTATTCCTCCCTTGGATGTCCAGCTTGGTTGATTAGTGTGGACATGGTCTAAATTTGATGGACACATAATCATGGTTCCAAACTTCCAATCTAGGCTCTTGGATCAACATAAGATACCATTCTTAATTGAGTTCATGGAAACTTTTTATTTTCTTTTTTTTGTGTTCTCATGCACATAGGAAACTTTTCTATATCTCTATAAATCATCAAATCATCACAAATAGGCATCGAACCACTCTTCATGGTTTCCAAACAATGCATTACATCTCATATAATTGGGTAGGGTGAGGGTGTACACGATCATGGTGTTTCACCCATGTGACTTGCACATGCTTCGAGGTGGTCATGCATTCATGAGTTCACAAAAATCAAATAAAAATTAATATCTCCTTATTCAAAAGGAATTATTATTTTTAACCTATAGTTTTGGAATCTCATGAACTTAATGAAAAATTTAAGGTATAGTTTGGCCCAAAGTGATTTTCTTTTCACATATTTTCTTTATTTAGGACCCACTGAAGTCACTAAACAAATGAAAATTCTAATTTTGGCCAATTGTTTTGATTTTTGGATTTTTTGTCTCTTTTGATTAGTTAATGTCATCTCGTTTCATTTTGGGTTATTTTAGTTTCCCAAAGTACCTCTATTCTCAGTTCTTTCCTAATTTGGACTCCCATGAAAGATGTTTGGCAAATGAAACCCTAATCTTGTCCAATTGTCCTAATTTTTGTGTATGTTGTCCACTTGGTCGGTTCATGTCACCTTACTTCATTCTAAGTTGTTCTGGGTCCCTAAGGGTTACTAAATAAGAGTTTTAGAACCTGGCAAATTTAGCCCTAAAATGAACTCTATTTCATTTTGCACCCATATTTCACTAAATAGACATTAGATTTCATATCATCAAGTACAGAGTTTTCAGGATATTACAACCTGCCCTTCTGAGAAAAATTTTATCCTCAAAATTTGTACAGAACTAAGAATTTTTAGTCAATAGATATGGATACTTGGTCTTTATCTCACTTTTGAGTTCTCAAGTAGCTTCCTCCACCCCATGATATTTCCAAAGTACCTTCACTAACACAATACCCTTCATTCATAGTCTCAATACTTTATGGTCGAGGATTCTAACTGCTATAGTCAGCCTCCACTGTATTAACTTGACATGGTTATTCATTTCTTCCACCAAATCTGGTTTAGTTAATACATGACCCTCATGTTTAGCCCAATAGATAGGTGATCTGCCGAGTCTTCCATAAAGAGCCTTGAATGGAGCTATCTTAATACTCGCCTGATAATTATTGTTATTGGCAAACTCTACCAAGTATATATGTACTTCCTCCAATTCCCCTTGAAGTCTGAAACACAATACCTCAGCATATCTAAAATTTGGATAACTTTCTCAAATTGACCATTCTTCTGAGGATAACTTTCTCATGGTGAGCTTAGTACCCATGTCCTTCTATAGACTCTACAAGAACTATAAAGCGGTGCAAGAGTCTCTATCAGACACAATAGTCTTGGGTACACCATTAAGCTTGACGATTTCTTTCACATGAATTTCTCTCAGCTTACTAACTTGGTCAATGGATCTAATCGGTAAGAAGTGTGCCACTTTGGTAAGACAATCCACAATCACCCAAACCGTGTCTTCTCCCTAAGTCTTAAGGTATTCTAAATATCTAACCTAATGTCAGTATGCTTATCATATTTACTTTACTCTAATGGGCTGGTGAGCCATTTGCTTTACCCTTGACCAACCCTGATCTAATGCAAAAGATTCGATGGGCAAGACATGCTATAGAGATAGGCTTGTCTTTCATTTAGGTTCCATACCTATCCTAAAGTGTAGTCTAATGAAAGTTTTCTTTTTTCTACCCCACATTCGACTCAGTTGACTCTACCACCCAGGAAGACTCGGGGTCATCACCTTAAGTGACTAACACTTTCTTGAATATTTAAAGTAAGGCAACAAGAGTTCTTAAGGAAATTGTTTTCATTAATTGAAAATCACAGGTACAAAACCTTATTCAAACCAAAATTCATAATGTTGACACTTAGCAACCTTTAAGGAAAAGAACTTCATGCCACTACTCATATTCAAAATTTATTCTTCAACCCTAACAGTGGACAACTAGGGTTTTATTGAGGGTCTTGATCTTCTTGGGCCTCCACAGTGAACATTCTAGCCTGATCTGACCACGACCCTTATTTTGTCCTTGGCATTCTGTTGTTGTTGTCTGCCCTAAGAATAATCATTATGCCTTGGAGGCCCAATGTCATTATTACTTTTCTAATCTCACTCTTGAGACCCTATACAAACCTATTGGCCTTCATTCATTTTTCCTTGAACTATTTTTGAGAGAATTTCGCCAGCTCTGTCAACTTCCTCTCATACTTAGCTACAGCTAGGTCCTTCTTATTCAACCTGTTGAAGTCCTCCTGCAGCTTCCTTTGTGTAGCCTCCTAAAAAAAAGTTTTTGCTCATACTATCATAACTCTAGATTAATGTTTCTAGGTTCTCGATTTGTTCAATGGCCTAAAGGTTTTCTTATAGGTTTTTTTCATGCGTGGGTACAGGATTTGGTCTCAAAGCAAATAAACACTAAAGATATCACGCAATCATACAATCAAGCTAGCATAGCAAGGTTCCAAGCTTCCACCTAAGCTTTCAGGTTCAAGTGTCCCATACCACTCTACATTTTCCATTTAGGCTTTCATCCAGAATAGTTTCCCAGCCAAACAATTTCTCAAATTGCTCATACTAAGGTTTTCGAGCACACTATACTCCACTCTCCCATACTAGAGAGCATGGAGCAACCCGTTCTACCAGAGTTACTGATCATTCACCACACATGGTCCATCATTTTCTGAGTCCAAGCTTCCTCCATAACCCCGAACTCCTATGCATCCCATACTACATAGAAACCAAAAGATATAGAAGCTTCTCGATTCTGTGTCCTGATCAAACAATTTTCTATTTTCCCACAAGTTTCAATTTTTAGCCTATGTCCCATAAGTTTTATTCTTTTGATCCACTATGCCACCCATGGCTACACCATGTTTCTACCTAGGTTCTTTCCTCTGGACCTAGGGTTCAATTTGGTTAACTCACAACCTCTGTCTAGTCAAGATACCACCTTTGGCATCTTTTGGGCTTTTATTAGTTTCTTGCACTAATTTTCCATCTTCCAAATTTCTTTTATAGAAAGTAAAGGTGTTCATCAACTCAGACTACCCATACAAGCTAGTGGGACAACCTCTAGATTGAACGGTGACACCAAAGTCTACATTGCAACCATACTTTCCAAGGTGGGATAACCCACCTCCCTTTCAATGTTTAGCTTTACTCAAGACAAGGCTTACTCACTGTCAGCTCAACTTGTAGTCTTTGTATCCAAACAAAACATTCCAAAAACATATATTTCCTTTTTGAAAAAACTTTCTAAAAGGTTTTTCAATTTCAAAATAGAAGGTTAGGCATTCAAAATTCTAACTTAAACCTTAATTGAGTTTCTAATTCTAGTCAAGCAACTAATGTTTGACTCTCTGATTTTAGCTCAACAACACATGTTTAGGCTTGACTTTCTATTTCTAGCCCAACATATCCAATGGCTAAGCTCTAATGCTACTTCGTAACATCCCAAACCCTAGAAACAAGTTTAAACCCAACCACAAGGTGGGTTGGGTCCTATGTTACATTTACAAATACACAACTTCCATCTCAATTCCTTTATTCTAGCTCTTATTGAACCTTTCATGAGTGCCTCACCAATTTGATCAATTTTAAATTCAATAAGGTATTACAAGTTGAAAAAGGAATATTTCTAATTCCTTATTTATTAAAGAAAATAAAGAAGTACATTACTTAATTAATAATCAAGACTACGTAAGTCAAAATTTTAAAATAAAAATTTAGCAAAAGCCTTATTCAAACTTGGGTGACATGCCCTTACATTAAAAAGGAAACTTTCAAAATAGACTTTCTAAAATCCATAGTCTTTATGTGATTAATTTCCTGAAAAATGAGTAGAATGGGGTGAGCACGTAACCCAGTAGATCATTCATCAAACAACTAACTTCCTAATTCAAATCACTAACACATCCAAATTCACGCACTTTCATACATTAAGTGTTTCACACAACAAGTTAGTTTCAAGTTGACGTTATGACTGAAGGGGGTTCTACTCCTTTGTTACTTTCCATTGGACACCACATACCAAGTACCCCTTAGTTGCATTTTGCAACTACACACTCCAAGCATGTGTTAGGAACAGCCATAGCACCCATACGGGTCACTATGACAGTATGTGGTTCTTATCTTCACTTTCTCGTTTCTAAAATCAAATATTCATGAAACAAATTCATAATAAAAAATTTCATAATTTTAAACAATCAAGAAAACTTGAAACATCATATGGCATGCTTCAAACTTTAAAGTAAGCCTAAGCATGAAATCTAAGCATGGCATGATCTCATGGATGATTAAAACATGCAAATATGCTAAACTAAAATTAAAACATGAGTAAACATGCTGAAAACTGATATTAAACATGATGAAATCTAAAACTACACAAGCATGAAAATGTTATAAATTCAAAATAGCAAGGTAGAAGTTCTAGAAATCCCCTCCACCTCAATCTGAGTTTCTTGTTGAATCCGGCAATGGTTCCCCTTATCTAGCACTTGCAAAACTTCAAGAACATTCAACCACCAGTAAAAGCACTCAAAACAACTCACTAGAAGATTAAAATTAAAGCTTCTCACTTGTGAACACAAGAAAAGTAAGAAGAGATGCCAATAAGAGGGCTTAGTACAAGTAAAGAGGGAAGTGTCGACTCTTTGCTTTGGGATGTAAAGAATAAGAGCATGAGATGGTTTCTATAGATGCTAGAGGGGAACTCTAAGTGAGTTTGGGTAGCTTGGGAGGCTCATAAGGTTGGGCAAGTTTCCAATCAAGAGTCGATAGTTTAGGTGAGAAAAGGCAAGTGAGCTCGTGGGCCCACCAAGGCTTTCTATTCATATGTGAGGATATTTGCGCTTTCTTATTTATGTGTGATCATGAAATCAGTTTTGGGATAGTTCCTATATCAGTTAGGACGTAATACACTGAAAACTCTGTATTTAATTAAATGAAATTCAAGATCAATTTAGTGAAATTTGGGTGCAAAATGAAATTGACCTCAATTCGAATCTAAATTTGGCAAGTTTCTGTAACTCTCGTTAAGTACCCCTTAGGGACCCAAAACAACTTGAAATAATGTAAGGTGACGTGAACCAACTAAGGGGATAACATATACAAAAATTAGAACAATTAGTCGAGGTTAAGGTTTTCATTTGCCAAATGCCCTTCAAGGGGTACAAATTAGAAAGAATTGTCATTTAGGGTATTTCAGGAGATCGAAATGACTCAAAACGAAATAAAATGACATGAACTAACAAAATCAATGATATATCTGAAATCCAATGACCTCAATGGGTCTTGAATAAGGAAAGTTTATGAGGGAAAATCACCTTGGGTCAAAACATGCCTTAAAATGTGCATTAAGTTCATGTGATTCTAAAACTATAGGTTATAAATCATAATTCTATGTAAATGAGGAGATATTAATTTTTATTTGATTTTTGTGAACCCATGAAGTCATGGCCACCTTCAATATGTGCAAGTCACATGGGTGGAACACCATAATCATGTGCACCCTACCCTACCCTAAGCTCCATGGGACATGTCCATTATTTGAAACTATGAAGAATGATCCCATGTGTCATGTAAATGATCCTATAGAAACCATGAAGAATGATTCCATGTGCCAAGATAAATGATCATATATACTAAGGTTACATATAAAATGTCTCATAAGTGCGTGTGTTGGCACACGTGTGACAAACCCAAGATAAAAATTTAATGAGAGTGGTTGATTTAAAAAGATATAGAAAGATTTCTTCACCTAGAAAAAAATTAGAAAATAGAAATTTGCCTAATGCTCACATTTGCAGCCAAAAAAGGAGAGAATCCAAGGGAAATAAGAAACATTCCAAAGCTTTGTTTTTGTGTGCCCATATTTGAAACTTATTTGATTTTATGAATCACAACATAATAGAATGTTTTCCTACTAATAGCAGATGTCCAAGAGATACTAGAATGTATTCTAAACCTATAATTGTGTTCACACACATAAAAGAAACAAATAAGGTTTAATGATTTTGCTTACACTTGGATTGGAAACCTTAGTGGTCCTACTTGCCAACCATGAGCATACTTGTCTTTCTCACCCAAACTATCCCCTTATGAGTTTGGAAACATGCCCAAACATGGTGAGTTTCCCTAGCATCCCCTTATGAGTTTGGTATGTGGCATCCAATGGAAAGTGACAAAGAAATGTCTCTCCACCCTAAAGAGGGATATCTAAATTAAGAACATCAAGGGAGTAGAACCCCTTTCAGTCTTAACGTCAACTACAACCAAAAAGTTGTTTGAATCACTTAATGCATGAAAGTGTTTGAATTTGAATGTGCTATTGATTTAAAATAGCAACTTAATTGTTTAATAAATGATCCATTGGGCTATGTGCTCACCCCTTCCTTTTATTTTTCAGAAAATTGACTTGAATCATGAAGTCCATGAATATTAGATTATTTCTAAGTTTTGAAAGTTCTATTTTAAGGGCATGTTGCCCAAAATTTTGAATTTAAGACTTCCACTGAATTTTATTTAAGTTTTGAAAGTTATGTACTCAAGTTATGATTTAAGAATGTAACTTTCTTTATTTTTTTTGAATAAAATAAAGAGTTTGAAGTATTTCTTTATCTAATTGTATAGCCTTATTGATGAAATTTAATACATTGTGATGTATCCGTGAATGTTTTCAATAAATGTTTAAATAAAGGAATTGAGATGCAAGTTGTGTACTTGTAAATGTAACATAGGACCCAACCTGCCTTGTGGTTGAGCTTAAACCTATTTCTAGGGGGTTGGGGTGTTACATAGGACGTTATCTTTGAAGAGATTTTGTGAGCATATCCAGTTTAATCAATATACATGTGAGCATATCTTGGATTTTTTCACTTTTTGGCGTCACGAGGGAACATAAATAGGAGTTTCTAATTTGGTGAGATCTTATGAGCAAGTAATCTTTCCTTCTCTTTGTGAGTGTATATTTTAATAGAAAACTTTCCTATTTTTTCTTATGCACATGATTTAGATAATGTGATCACTTGCTCATTTTGTTTCCTTTATTCTTTTATGTGTCACACATAAGAAACTTGCTAATTGAGTTTATTTACTTGTGTGCCATGTGTGTATAGTACATGGAAACTTTCTTATTCCTCCCTTGGATGTCCAGCTTGGTTGGTTAGTGTGTACATGATCTAAATTTGATGGACACATAATCATGGAAACTTTTTATTTTCTTTCTTTTGTGTTTTCATGCACATAGGGAACTTTTCTATATCTCTATAAATAATCAAATCATCACAAATAGGCATGGAACCACTCTTCATGGTTTCCAAACAATGCATTACATCTCATATAATTGGGTAGGGTGAGGGTGTATACGATCATGGTGTTTCACCCATGTGACTTGCACATGCTTAGAGGTTGTCATGCATTCACAAGTTCACAAAAATCAAACAAAAATTAATATCTCTTTATTTACAAGGAATTATGATTTTTAACCTATATTTTTGAAGTCACATGAACTTAATAAAAATTTTAAGGTATAGTTTGGCCTGAAGTGATTTTCCTTTCACATACTTTCTTTATTTAGAACCCACTGAAGTCACTAGACATAAAAAAATTCTAAATTTGGCCAATTTTCCTAATTTTTAGATATGTTGTCTATTTTTGTTAATTCATTTCATCTCATTTCATTGTCATTTCGATTTTCCAAAGTAATCCTATTCTTAGTTCTTTCCTAATTGGGACTCCCCTAAAAGGTGTTTAGCAAATGAAACCCTAATATTGACCAATTGTCCTAATTTTTGAATATATTGTCCAATTGGTCAGTTCATGTCACCTTACTCCATTTCAAGTTATTTTGGGTCCCTAAAGATCACTAAATGAGAGTTTTGGAACCTATCAAATTTAGCCCTAAAATGAACCAGATTTCATTTTGCACCAAAATTTCACTAAATAGACATTGGATTTCATTTCATCAAGTATAGGATTTTCAAGATATTACACTTGTGTAACACCCCGTAACATTGTGATCACGCCACGTTGCGAATAGGTATAAAATGAAATAAAATAGGAGATCGCCAATCGATATTAGTTGAGAATGGAAATAAAATAAAATATAAATACATATAAGTTTATGAAAATGAATTGAATAGATTACAAAATAAAATGATATTATTAATACACGA
>JAJIYU010021013.1:0-10199 GCA_030144865.1 Tinospora cordifolia | reverse complement strand
TTTTTTTTTTGGTAATATTTAAAGAACCCCAAAAAATAACAAGTTGATATTTAAAAAATAATTATTGGATAATCAGATTTCAAACTCTAATAATTATTGGATAATTATTTGATGGACTAATCCTACACATAAAAATAAAGATCTTGAAGATTAACTTTGCACTATTATATGAGATTTTTCAAGATTTTCATTTTCATTTTTAAAATAATTTTTTATTGACTCTTAAATGTGAACAACATATAGAGATTGGGTGCCAAATCGGTTCTCTACCACCCCAAACTCGTAGGCTATGTAAAAGCATGTCGTCTTCATAAATTTTCCTTTTTAAAAATCAATACTAAATTTGAACACTTTTCTCCCAGATCTAGTTAGACGCAGTCCCTCACTTAGACCACGTTTCATTTAGAGAGATTTTCAAAACATTGTTTGTTGAAAGGTTTGTACTTTACAGTATTTTCTAACAAATTTCTTTAACAAAGACTGTGTTTTCCTTTATATTTTCGAAAGTAATTGGAAATCAAACCCTGTTTGAATTGAAATTAGCATGTGATGCAAGTTCTTCCCTTCTAAATGAATTAGCTCATATCTCAAAAGAAATTAACAATAATTTCTTTTAAATTGACCATTCATTTTAACAAAAAAGTGAACCCATGCTTGGGACAATGCCCAACAATTCTCTCACAACTCTAAAAATTGAAAGACAAACTTGTTAGCAATATTCCAATCCCCATTGTTCCAATCACCAAAGCCACGACACCACAAATCCCTTCTTGGCAAAGTGAACTCATCTTATATCTACTAAACATTATATATAATTTTGACATTTTTTAAATTCTTAATTTTTAAATATTTTTTTTTATGTAATATAAGTCACAAGAAAGCAGTTATATTATGTATTTACGGGAAGAGCTTGGTGAAAAAAGATAAAATAATAACAAGAGAAAGAGAAAAGAAGAATAGAAAGAAGAGAAGGGTGGGAATATCCAGTTTGGATCAAAGAGATGTGGAGAAAAGCAAGAAAAAGTACAAAAGGTGGTGGTGTGGTCCCTCTAATAAATGCCTTTGGCATGGGTCATTTTTGTAGGGTTCTCACTTCTCACCTTCAAGCTTCTTTCATGCCACCTCCAGCGAACTCTATTGTCGTTCTCATGTCTTTCATACCTTCGTTTCCCTTTTCTTCTTTGTAACCCAAATTTATTATTATTATTATTGGTCACTCTGAGCCTTTAGAGGAAATAAAATAATAATTTGCTTTCTGTATAAATGGCTTTTGCCAGATAATCCTCTCCAACTTTTTGACAGCTTTTAAATGCCAAACTTTAATTAACTTTGTGTCTTATCAAAAAAGAATCGTAATCAGTAAGTGTTAAACATCTTTTAAAAAATTTCTTCTTTTAGCTCAAAATAAATACTAATCTTTTTTATTATTATTTTTTTTCAATAAAGGAAAGGAGGAATGCGGAGGCAAGCCAGGACCACCCTCAATGACTTGATATGGAAATCTTGACAATAGAAAAACGATTAGAGATGAGAAAAGAAGAAAAAAAAAAGGGGGAATTTTGGTAGAGTAAATAGAGCCAAGTCACTTTGTAAGTGGAATGCCTGTAAAAACCCATAACGTTCAGGCAGTTCAGGCAGAGAAAATCAAGAGTTTTACATTAATCTGATCTGTCAACATCACATTAGTGTTGTCCGGAGTAGAGAACAGTTTTTGGCTTCAAAATCACAAACACCCATTCAATTGGAAAGGTAGTTTGATAAACTATGCCTAGCAACATAGAGGAACAGATATGTAAATAACCCCCCGTTTAAAATCAAGGAAACTTTTACGAACAAGATGTAATTAAGGTGCAATAAGTGAATGCAGCAGCAAGTACAGGCATCATCTTCATTCAGCAGTCATTAATGACAACTTTTGCAGAAGAACGGAGCTGTCAAGTACAAGGAAGAAACTTTTGCTTCTTTTGCCAGCAAATACATTGGTGCTTCTTGGCATACATTTAGAAAAAAAAAAAAAAAAAAAGGCTAAGAAGCAGCATTTGCTAGTACAAGGCCATTCGGTCATCACACCACATCGTTCCAGACCTTCCCTTTCCTTTCCAGTCTTGGGGGTCACTGCTGTCTCTCCATTCTTATTACCATCATAGGTTTTAATTTACAGGGCAGCCTTCACAAAATAATTATTTTTGTATCTAATGGTTTCAATTTGAACAATGTTATCATCCTAAATGGTAAAGTTGGGACGCGATAATTGATTGGGGATTTTGACCTTACGACCTTGTCCAAGTGGCACAAACCAATTTAATTCAAAGAGACAAAGGGCCTGTGGTTCGGGGTCGTGGCCTCAAGTCCCCCCACTTGTGTAACGGTGACCACGGCTGATAATATGCCATATGCCCATCCCGGGTTTGATCAAATGTGTCATGTAGTCATTACCTACTGAGGTCCCAGACACTGTCCAACCATGCATTTGTACACCAAACATAATAATAAGAATAATTGAAAGAGACTTTAAAATCACTTCCAACTAACTTCGTAAAACTTGTCTTTCAAATGACAGTAACTTTTAATCCTGTGGGGTTAAAAGACACAAGATATGGAAATGTTCAGGGGACTCTTGCCCGTTCTGGTTCTTTGGATCATTATTATGATGTAGGACTTTGGAGCGTTTGAAGATGATTCAACCGGCCCAATCTGCACCCAGAGTCCCTATAGCATCATGGTCCTAAAAGATTTCCATATGATGAAAGGCAGGCTGGCCCAGGTGCTAATTAGTTATGCAGAAGAACGCGCCAACTGCAGGTAAGTCTGCTCTAAAAACTAGAATGGCCAGGACATGTTTCGTAAGTAATATAATTTTGGGAGCACCGACACAATCCCATTACCAAAAGTACAGGATCAGGGTGGGATGCAGCTACCAGAAAGACAGCACCATATCAAAAGAAGAAACCCAAACAAATGAAAAAAAAAAAAAAAAAAAAAAACAAGAAAGTGGGTAGGGAGGGCAGTTTTGGGGGCAGCATAAAATGGTGGGGAAGTATTTCTTTCCTCTCCTCTTCAATTCAGTTCGAGGAAAAACAAAAATAAGAAACAAAAGAGAGAAAAAGAGTAATAGCTTTTGAGGGACTCGTGGTTACTCGTGAGCCATTCATTTTTTCTGTAAGAAAGGAGCGTGTGGTTTAGACATGATGGGGCTCCCGTGCATGAAGTGTGTTACATTTCAACAAAAAATAAATAAAAAATAAAAAAGCAAGCAAAAAAGACAGCGTGTGTGACTAAGGACCCACTAATCTCTGACAAAGCTGATCATGAAATTCCACCAACATAAATTGGATTAACTCATCATTATCTCCCATCTTCTTCCCTTTCTTTTCTCTTTACCATAGCTTGAACTTTTCCCTTTACCTTTTTTTTAATCTTTTAATTTTATTTTATTTACGGGTAAGTGATGATATTCGAACCCATATTACCAAAGCTTGGATTTCTGCTTTTGTTAAACGCATACAAGATTTGAAACAAAAGAAAGAGGTGAAAACGCAAGATAAACTCTCTTTGAATAATTCTGTCAGTTTTAGAACTCTCTCTCTCTCTCTCTCTCTCTCTCTGACGCACACACACACACACAACCCCACTTTCTTCCTTTCTCTTTCTTTCTCTTTCATATCTGAAACCTTCAAAGGGTTATGACTTACCACCTTGGGAGTTTTTCTGATAGAAGGGCTTTGGAGTAGCTTCAGATGTGGTACGTCAAGGAAGCTCGAATGGTCTGGTTAAGCCTGCTTCTCTTTTTATAGAATCATTTTGACATGCTTGCAATACAATTTTATGTTGATGAATCTGTTTTCATCATAATTTTTGTCCCACCATACCCCTCTTTAATCTTCATGTTGCTTGTGTTAATTTAAATTATGCTTTTAGTATGTGAAAGTCAAGACCTTATCACATTCTTGATCTTTTCCTTGGAAAATTCTGTAAATGCTTACTGTTTTTGGTCAGTTGAGATGTTTTCAGGGGTCTTCTCTGCTTTCTTCCTACACATAACTGTGCCTATTTTTTCCTCCTTGTAGAAGTGAAGATGGGAGACACAGTTCTACTTTACTGTGTTTAAGTTTGCAACCTCTGAAGAAGTTGGAGGAGAAGGCTTTCATTGCAGGATAAGCAATGCCTGTTCCTCTTGCTCCATATCCAACACCTCCTGCACCGTACACACTACCATCTAATGGTATTTTTCCTTCAAAATGCTTTTCTTGAGCCTATACTCAACGCAAAAGCTTCTATATATATAAGTTTCGATAGCTAATTCTGTCATGTGCGTTGTTGTCATGAAGATTCTTCTACGAGAGAAGCAGAGTTATCCTCATTCTTAGCATTTGAAGATAACTTGTGCTTTTCTATGAGAACTCAAGCAATCTTGCATCATTCAATGCCTAAGAATGCTGAAAAAGCAGATAAAGTTAATTTTTATAAATGGTATATGTAAAATTGATATTGAAAATGAAATACCTGTGGACCGTCCATATTTAGTAGTGTGCTTGTTGGTGCAGCTATTTCCTCGTGAATAAATGAACTTGATCTAATCTGACAATTCTACACTCAACTCAGGTGCCCAAAGCCAACTTGTGTGTTCTGGCTGCAGAAACCTCCTGCTATATCCTGCTGGAGCAACCTCGGTTTGTTGTGCTGTTTGCAATGCAGTAACACCCGTGCCACCTCCTGGTACAGCATGAATCTCTTTGTTTCTGGTTATACCTATGCACATTGCCAAAGTGCTAAACGAGCATATTTTAACTAGATTTCAATGTAACATCCTGATTAGGCACTGAAATGGCACAACTGGTCTGTGGAGGCTGCCACACCTTACTGATGTACATACGAGGAGCAACAAGTGTACAGTGTTCTTGTTGCCACACTGTCAACCTCGCCATGGAAGGTGATCCAGTTTCTCATGCAATTCCCAATCAAACCATTGCTTAAATCACTTGCTAAACAGAAATCAAGTATATGTTTCTCATTCAGAATTAAACAACAAGTGTACAGTGTTCTTTTTTATCCCGATCATTACGATCAATCTTTATGACTAGGGCACACAAAATTCTTTGTCATATGTTTCAAAACTACTGCAATTGGTTTTCATTCAGTTTATATCCAATTAAAGCTAATTTTCTATCAGCATAATTCTACAGAGAGACAATAATCTATTTGATTACGTAGGTCGAAAAATTCTCCACATTATCAGTGTTAGTTCGAAGGCCTGACCTTAGATAGATAGTAAAGACAAGCATTGTTCATACTCTAACTTGGTTTATGCTTCACCACAGCTAATCAGGTTGCACACGTCAATTGTGGGAACTGCCGAATGCTGTTGATGTACCAATATGGAGCAAGATCTGTTAAGTGTGCAGTTTGCAATTTTGTGACATCAGTTGGGGTCAGTGCAATATATTTAAATGTCTATATGTTGTCTATGCAATGTGCAATTCAATATTCTCTTGCTTATGCTACTTCCATATTCCTCACAAGACAGGTTGAAGAAGGGAAAAATTTAAAGCTGAGGTGATGATACACTTCTTAATTCGGTAGTTCAAACTAAGTGATCCTACCAAGCAAGACCTAGGCCCTTTTGTGGAAAATCTCACACTTTGATTTACCTATCACACAAACAAGTCATTGTCCTGCCCTAGTCAAACTGGCTATAGTTCACAAGAACATGCTAATGCTCACAGTCCAGTCCCTTCTCTTTAGAACACAGCAGACCTAAAGCACTTGTGACTGTTCAATGAATCTGTATTTTTGTATGGCATAGATAATGTGATATAAGAGCCTGTCAAACATCTCTTTCTCTAGTTGTTAAACATCTAGCCACCAGTTGAGACTAGAAGTCTAACATCTCAAACATACATTTGTTGATAAAAACAGGATGTTACCAGATGATGACCTGATATTTCCAATTTTAAGAGAACTTGGCACATGCTTATAACTATGCTCAAATGACATGACATTTCTCAACTTCAACTTCACAGTATCATCTAAAAAGTTCTTCATTGAAGCTTCCTGTTAAATTTTTTTTCCTATTGCATTAGTAATCTGCTGGAATCTATGGAAAAAGTTAAGGGAGAAGCGGAGAAAAAAAAAAAAAAGAAAAAAAAGAAAAAAAGGAGGGGGGCATAAGACTAACTAAACCAAAATCGTTTTATTCTCAGAATGGCTTTTGACATGTGTTGTTGGATAATGCAGGCTTCACCAAGCACCACTGACCAGAAGTTTAATAATTAAAAGTCCAAAATCTGGTAAGCCAGAATTATCTATAAGTTCTATCAATCTTCCCTCCCCCACTCTTTCAATTTTAGTCTCACAAAGTTTTTCGTTCTTGCAGGAAGGATATCTAATCTATTGTCGAATGTATAGAGTTCTTGTTCACGAGTTTTTTTCCCACTTTAAATAAGCAGTTTTGGCAGGCTGAATGTGTGATCATTATTGTATGAGATGACTCTTAGGTTTTCAGTGGAGCTGAAGAACTTCAATACGGACACTTTGTTTTCTTTCACTCATATTTGTGTACCACTGGCCAGAAAGTCCCCAACATATTCATATCCAGATATTTTGTCCTTAAAATTCCAAGTAATTCTCAGCCATTCAAGTAACTTGCATGATTCAAAATCAAATACTCATGGAACCATGAAAGATAATCCTAAGGTGATGGTTATAGACGATCTCTCAAATGGCATTGAGGTGAAAGATTGTAACTAAGAATCCTAGGATTTCATCGGTCAAGAACAAAAAAGTTCACCAAAAAGTAGGTAGAGGAAGCAGAGAGGAGTGGGGGTCTTCTTGCTAGAGTTCGAGGTAGAACTCTGAAAATGTTTAAACTAAGTGCGGTACTAACTACCAGCATCTTAAGTATCTGGACTAAAACATGTATTTTACTAGTAGTTACCAAGACAATGACCCCAAATTTAACTGGAGAGAGGTGCAAATCTCTGCAAGATCCTTGGGTCATCCGTGGGAAAAAACAAAGCGTGTCAGATAGTTTCTTGTTTCTCATTTTATCGTTAGGTGGGCATCAAGATTTACTGCTTGTTTGGTCAACACTCTCTAAAAGACTTCAAATATTACTAAGTCAACTATGGTTGTTTTTTCATGGATTTCCAGAATGCGATAGTGATGGGAAGCTGCCTCCTTTTGTCTGCAACATCAACCTCCACAAGGGTATAGCTGATATTTAGGACTCTGCCTCAATAATCTCAGATAGACAAAAAAACATTATTCATGAAGATAAGGAAGATAACACAAGAACTAACATCACCCACAAAAGGAAAATACAAAAAGCAACTTTACAATTCAAGTGTGATAACAACAGAGATATCAGATAGTTTTCAACTATTTACCTCTGAGGTCAAGCAGTGATGTCAGTGTCACAATTACCTTTGATGACATCAATCAACTCTCATCCCATGTTTGTGATTGCTTTTCAGCCGCCTAACAACTAAATCATCAAGAAAATGCTTAGAAAGGCTAGATTTAAGTTTTAACCTATATGAAAGGCAGAATCCCATGTTGTGAGTCATATGGCAGAATGCTTGCAACGTACAAGATCCTTCTAAAAAGTTCAGAGTTCATTCATTTTGTCCTTCAAAAAAATTTCCAAGACAATTTTCAAATCAGTTGCAGACATTTTTGTTTAAAATTGCAAAGAAAATAACTTTCACTTAATTTCTTATTTCATATGCAAACTTCGGGGATCATCAAAAGACTCCCTTTTGGAATTCTTCAAGGACAACTCAACCAAGCACTTGTCCACAGGTTCACTTCTCCATCAGAAAAGTTTTTAGCTGACCCATGACTTTCTATGATATAAAGGCAACGATGGAACAGATGAGAAAAATTAAACATAGTACTAATTATATGAGAATAGGGCCTTAAAAACATGGTAGAAATTGCTAAATCACCTAGTGTCTACAGATTTGAATCAGGAGGTAGCTTCTTCAAGGCAGAAGTAAGGATATATAGATATCCATTTCTCAAGACACCAAAACAGCAGGAGTTTTGTGCAATGCATACACAAATTTATTTTTTAATTAATTCCAAGTCTATGACTACTTAGCCGAAAAGAATCCCATTTCTGTATGAAAACACACTGCAATCTATGAAAGACTCGTAGGAAACTATCAACATGTTGCTTTTGCTCAATGGAACAACTTGAGAAAATTCACACGAACAGAACCTAACTCATTGTTAGGTAGGCATGCATTTGTAATGTGCCAGGGAATGAGTTCTCCAACATGACATTGTATGCATGGCCCGAAGACGTTGGTGCTTGATCTTATGCAATTAAGATAATTTCAAAAATCTTCCCTAAGGTTTCAAATAAATATTGAGGTGATAAGGATCCATATATCTAAATTTCACTTATTTAAATATTGCAGCATATTAGTTGTCTCTTGCGAATATGAGTCTAGTTTTATTTTAACAGGATTAAAACATTGGTTATTCTATTTGATTAGAGGTGTTATTAAGAGTCTAATTTTTTAGTTGGATGGCTATGAATAGTTTCCAATCAGTTGTTGATAGATGGACTGTAAATGAGTTGAAATAAAAGTAATTTGTGTTCTCTTGTTTTTGTTCTTCATCCGCTCTCCTTCTTTTTCTTCTTCTCTCTCATTCTTCCCATTTGTGCACTTCTCATTCATCTTCAATTCTTCTTCTATTTCTTTCTTTTCACTTGGTGAGGCATCATGAGCAGACCCCTCTAGTTTATATAGTATAACCTTCCTCGTAAGACTTATAATATCAATTGCTCTGTCACCTTTGTAGCTTGAATTCCCTAGGCCACAAATACATAAATTTAAATAAAAAATTAAATAATTATATAAAATGCTATTTAAAATGTTTTAATTATTATTCTAAATTTAACACAAGTTATTGGCAATTATTGAAACTCGACCTCAAGGGGGTTTAAGAAAATATCAATACGACTTTGGACATGCTAAAAAGGGGAACTTGAAAGCATTTAAAGACATAATGATTGAAGTTAATGTGGATATAAGGTTGGATACCCACATTGGAAGGAGCCTGGTGCAATGAGTTCACCTATTTTAGTAGTTGAAGCTACTAAATACCTGCCCTTATACGTTCTCATTTCATATCCTGCCATAGCCACATCATCTAATAGTTCAAGTGGTCTTAAACCTCCTTGCTATTTCTATCCATGTCCTTTAATTTGCATAATGACAATCTTAACATTTAAACTCCAGGATTGTTCCTTGCCTATTCTTTTTTTCGCCAGACCTCCCTCGAATCCCTTCGGGTTGTGAGACACATTAAAATCATCACACATAAGCCATTTATTGAATCTATATGCACAGCCTCTAATCATCTTAGTTGACTTTCCCCACTTTTATGTGTGATATACCAGATTGTATGCTCCCTTCCACATAAATGTAATCCATTCCTTACATAGGCTCTCGTAGAAATTTCATCCATCCATCTCATGTCATCTCCAATACACTCCTCCTTCCTCGCAAATCTCTCATATTGTTCAGCACTTAGCTGCACAAAGCAAAGGGGGGGTCTTTTTCCCCCTCAATAAGCATTTCAGTGGCAATTTAACACAGGAAGAAAGATTTTACCGTTGGCAGGCATGTTACAGAAACTGTAGCTTTGAATACTAAGTTCACAGATCACACCTTATAGTCCATTGGAAGTTCTTTGCTCATTCAACTAAAGATCATTTTGGAATTAGCAGAAGAAATCATAACTTCAAGTTAATTGTTAAGGAATCGATAACAGGATCATCCAAAGTGTCAACTAGATCAAAGAGATTGAAGGAGAGAAAACAAATGGAATGCTGAAACCATGGTCTTCAAGGATGATATTCTAGTAAATGCTAATGGTTGAAAACATAATGGTCGCCCCCCTTGTAAGCTTGTCATGCAATATAATAAGAGAAAAGTTAGTAAAATCTCAAATTAATTCTTTAGAATAATTTAATAATTTTAGCAAATTCCATATTTTTGATAATTTACTTTTTTTTAGTAAATTTACTATTTTTGGAAGTTTTTGTTTTGTGTTTTATTAAATTAAGATATTAATATTTTTAAATTAGGAATTTGGTATTTTCTTAAATTATGAACTAGTATTTCAGTTTGTTAAGATGTACAGTTGTTATTATTATTATTATTATTATTATTATTATTATTATT
>JAJIYU010021012.1:0-10230 GCA_030144865.1 Tinospora cordifolia | reverse complement strand
GATAAGAACATTTCCATCCTTCAATCCTTTTGTTAACAGTGTGAGTAACTGGCTCCCAAAAGGATATCCGCCTTGGATTTCCCCCCAAAGGCAAGCCTAAATACTTCATCGACCACTTGACAACAGGAATATCGAACATCTTGTGAGCTAGAGTCATGTCTGCCTCTTTAATGTTAACACCTGCCAACTGACTTTTGTGGAAGTTTATATGCAGACCAGAAACCAGGGAAAAACTTTCCAGAGCCCGAAGAAGCATCTCTCAGGTTTTCGGACAGTTGCCCAAGAAGAAAAGGGCATCGTCTGCATAGAAAAGATGAGACAGGTGGATCTTTTGCTGGCCTACCTCGAAGCCTTGAAACTCGAACTGCCTAGCCCTTTCCACAATGCCGTGAAGACTGTCTGCTACAAGAATGTACAAGAACGGGGAAAGAGGACAACCTTGTCTGAGGCCTCTTTCGGCAATGATTTTCCCTTTCGGTTGTCCATTAATGAAAATGCAATACGAGACTTTAGAAATGCAACCGTATATCTACTTACACCATCTTTCTCCGAAACCTTTTCTCTTCAAAACATAGATGAGGTATTTCCATCTAACCGAATCATACGCCTTAGAGAAGTCGATTTTGACCACCAGCCCTTCTTTTTTCCGGACTCTATAATCCTCCACTGCCTCGTTAGCAATCAAAATGGCATCAAAAATGTGTCTCTGGTTGACGAAACCCAGCTGATTATCTGCTACTGCGACTTGAATCACCTCCCTTAACCTCCTTGCTAGGGTCCTGGCAATGATTTTGTAAAGGCTAGTAACCAAGTTGATGGGTCTGTAGTCTTCCATCTTACCCGGACAAGCCCTTTTTGGGATTAATTGAATGTAAGTTTCATTAACACATTTATTGACAATTCCTGTGGAATAAAATTCTTGCAGTGCTTGCATGATTTCTGTCTTCAGGAGATCCCAGTTCTTTTGATAGAAGAGCATGGTAAAGTTGTCCGGGCCTGGGGTTTTTTCTCCTTCACAGCTGAACACGGCCTCCTTCACTTCCTCCTCCTCAAACGGCTTCTCCAGCCACACTCTCTGACCCTCTGAAATGGGATTCCAATCTATCCCGTCTATAGCCCACTTGACTCTGTTTCCATCAGCAAAAATATTGTTGTAATATGCAATGATGTGATTCTGGATGTCTCCCTCCTCATCCAACAACGCACCATTTCCGTCCTTAATGTTGGAAATAAATGCCCTTTCCTTTCGAATTGTGAGGAGTTTGTGAAAAAATCTTGAGTTAGTGTCCCCTTCCCTAGCCCACTTCACTCTAGCTTTCTGTCTAGCCTCCCTTTCGATTCTATTATCGATGATATTAATCTTCTGAATAGTTTCAGACCTTAAAGTCTTATCTCCCTGCTGGATGTGCCCTTGCTCAGCTCTGTGGTCTATCTCCTGAATACTTTGATGCAACTCCTTCAGCATTTGCTCATCTTCCGCTTTGAAGTTCCTGCTCCAGATTTTTAAGTCAACTTTCAACTACTTTAATTTCTGCATGAATCTATAACCCTTCCATCTCCTCACCTGTTATTTGCAGATGACTGCCTCTTATTTATGAGAGATAACAGAGAAGAGATTGAAACCATTAAAGAAAGTCTGAATGCTTTCTGTTTTCTGACGGGGCTGAAAATCAATGGAAACAAAAGCACCCTACTTGGGATCAACATTGAAGACCAAACAATAAAGGAGACAGCTGAACAGTTGGAGGTTAACATAGGAGAATGGCCGACAAAATATTTGGGAATGCCTCTTGGGGGTAATCCCCAGAGGACAGACTTTTGGGAGTCAGTGTTACAAACTGTTAGCAGAAGAACAGCATGTTGGAAGAAGAGTTTCCTGTCAAGAGGAGGAAGGTCGCTGCTTATTAATTCAGTTCTAGAAGCTCTTCCAACTTACTATCTGTCATTATTCAAGCTACCGGCAAGAATTGCAGTGATGTTGGAGAGACACCTAAGGAATTTTTTATGGAAACAAGAGGACAAAGATAAAAGTCAAAGCATGGTAAGTTGGAAACAAGTCCGCAATTCAAAGCAGAATAGAGGCCTCGGCATAGGAGACCTAAGGAGGAAAAATCTGGCCCTAAGGGGAAAATGGCTTTGGAAGATGATGGATAATCTAGAATCCTTTTGGGCAAAAATCATTCATAGCATTCATGGCTCAAAAGCCTTCAGAAGAGAGGCAGGAATAAACAAAAAATGCAGTAACAGGGCTCCATGGAAGGATATTGCAAAGATCTATGACCTGATAAGGCCTTACATAACCTGGAGAGTAGGAAAAGGAGATACAGTGGACTTTTGGGGAAGTATCTGGTGCGGGACAGAGGAGCTGAAAAAGAAATCCCAAATATCTACAACCTGTCGGCAAAAAAGGAAGGCCCAATTCAGGATTTTCGAATAGAAGAAGGTGAAGAAAATAGGAGGCAAAGGGGATGGAATCTTTATTTGCATAGAGAAGTAGGGGAGGAATATATGGAGGAGCTGAGTGGTATCCTAAATACCCTATACAGCTTTGATTTTCAAGGTAGGGAGGAGGATGAAAGGCCAATATGGCAGTCGGATCTAAATAACAAATTCACAGTTGGCTCTTTTATGCAGAATCTGATGGCAACGTCTTCCAACCACATAACAGCCCCAGCGGACTTTATTTGGAAGAGCAAGGCGCCGTTGAAAGCAAGGATTTTAGCTTGGATCATAAGCCTCAAAAAGCTGACGACAACAAAAAACGTCCAGAAAAGAATGCCACATTATGCTCTTAACCCGTCTGTCTGTTTGTTATGCAGGAACGCGGAGGACAGCACAAATCACATAATGGGAACGTGCAGAGTGATGCAGGAAATGTGGAGATTATGGAATCTTCAATGTCAACACTTAACTCCGCCACAGGAAGGGGAGTGGTTCCAGATTCCAGCCAATGAGAGAACAAGGAGAATAGGTCAGTATTGGAAGATGATCCTCTTAGCAGTATGGTATGCAATATGGGAGGAGAAGAATGGAAGACTATTTTTGGAAAAGTATAATCTGGACCGTGTAATATGGGAACGGTCAAACATTTTGTTCGCAACCTGGGTGTCCTATACAAAATTAGGAAAAGGATACAGTTTTGGGGAATGGGCATGTAATGGGAGGTCAATACTTCAAGCTATAACAATGTAATGACAATGTAATGAGCCGGATATCTCATCCGGCATTTTGTACTAGTTTATTATTATTAATAATAGTTTCCAGTTTCAAAAAAAAAATCTAATATAACACTAAGAAGACAAATAACTACGTCTAGAGACTCAAATTTGTAAAGATTCACACTTGTATCATGAGTCTTACAATTCATCAATTTGAAGTCCAAATTGATTCGGAGGACCCCTGGTGATTGACTTCTGGTTCACGAATTTGACTACCAAGGTATAAGATGAAGATTTGAGAGGTGAAGGTTCCTAAGTTGGGTCTCCAGCTAGGAATAGGCTCAAAAAATTGAACAAACAAATAACTGAGTTTTTCTAACAAAAGGGCGAAAGAATAAATATAAAGTTATAGGGAACATCTATTTGAAATAACTTTCTTTGTTTTTGCAAAATGTTTTGACATAGAAGAAGATATATTGAAGAATAATTACATGATGAAGATGAACTCTATTTACTTACTGATGTGGAGATTGCAACTTGAGAAGGATTCTACAAATAGAATGAAATCCATGCGATAGAAACAAAACGAGAGCAATTTTCACATTTAAAAGAAGATATAAGGATACTTAAGTACAATTATTAACAATCCAAAAGACAAAAAGGAAAAGTTGTACTTGAGCAGCCTCTCCAAACCTCAATTTTAGCAATAAGCAAAAAGTTTACCAGAAATTTTAGTTGTTAGCAAAACTAAACAAAAGGGTCATTTCAGCTTTTGACTAAGATATTAAAAGCAATTCTGTCAAAATAACAGATAGGCAAATAGGTTTAAGCCTTGCTAGAGAATTAATTGTTCATTGCAAATTGGTGCACACTAAAGGAGTGAAATTAGAGAATTTTTAACAAAGAATTTAAACAACGTTATCATTGTTTGGGATCATGTCCTTTTGCTTTTCTTAGGGTGGCCTCTTCAACAAACCAAATGGGTTTAGTTTTGGTAACTGGAGTAAGAATTGATATAAGCTTGTCTGAGAGCTGTTTGAACACAAGAGAACCTATTATTGCCTTGTTTCATAATTACTACAAATGGTTGGAATAAAACACTTCTCTCTAAAGGCGGTCATCTCACTTTGATCAAAGCAGTGTTCAATGCCTCACCAACATATTTCTTGTCAGTTTTCAAAATCCCTAAAGGCGAAGCCCCCAAAATGGAGAGACAGATGAGGAATTTCTTGTCGAACGGTGGGGATGACGGTCACAGATCACATATAGTGGAGTGAAGCAAGGTTCAATTAAGGAAGGAGTACGACGGCCTCAGGATTGGCAATATTGTGAATAGGAACAAGGCTCTAGCTTGGAAATGGCTTTGCAGATTTCCTAGAAAAGAACAACAGTTATGGCTCGAGTGATTACAAGCATTCATAGTAGGGATATCAATGGAAGGGATGTAAGTATCAAGAGGAGTTCAACCTTCAGAAGCCCGTGGAAGTTCATGCATTCTTTCTATCATTGTTATTCAATAGGCATTCGATTGCGAGTAGGAAAAGTTTCATATTTGGTTTTAGGAAGATGTTTGGAGAGAGATCGAAGCTTTTGCCAGATTGTTCCCTAGGCTTTACAAGCATCCTAGAGATCACCATCATCCAGTCTTTTTCTTCAGAAGAAAGATTGAAAGGTCAGGTTCTCTTCAATGGGATCTTCATTTGAGGCCTTCCAAAATAGGGTGATGTGAAGAGGAGGAAAATGCCCTCCTAGATTGTTGAAAGAGTGCGCATTGTAGGATAGAAAGGATTGTTTAGTGTGCTTTAGGAAGTCCTTTGGAAAATTCTCTTCTAAATCCTTTTTCTTGGTCTTTTCTAACACTAGAAGAGTCACTTCGGAGTTTCTATGCAAAGCAATTTGAAAAGCCCCAGTCCCCTTTAAAGTCAAGTTTCTGGCATCGGAGGTAGCCCTTGAGAAGGTTAATACAAGAGATACGATTGAAACATTGTCTGAAAATTAGCCAAATTTTGATGAAATTAGTCGAATTAATAAGGGGTTTTTGACGATCGAAGCGAAGTTAACATGTAATTGTAAAATTACATAATTTCGTTGAAATCTTAAAAAAAAAAAAAAAAAAACCAGCAAAGTTCACCTAAAATGGTAGTTTTGATAATCTTCACAAAAAAATGCATAAAAGTTGTAAAAAATGGTTTTTTGTGAAAGAATCTATGTGGTGTACAAAGATTTTTCTGGACAATCATAGAGATTGTATAAAAAAAAACTTTCTCTAAAATTGAAAAAGAATAAAGGTGAGATACGTACAATTGGCGAGTGGCTATCTAAAAAATAGAAAAACAAGTTGTAGCCTACAGGAGAGATGATAAAAAGAAGAAAGAGAGAGAGAAATAAGTTGAGCGCATAAGAGGAGAAGCATTGAGAGAAAGAGGAGAAGCGAGAATCATTTACTATAATCGATAGAGAAGATCGAATATAATTGCACTTGTAGTGACTGATGAGCCAACAATTAACTCGAAATAGGGTTTATATTTGAACGACCATTTGGGTTTGACGATATATTTTTTTCCTTTTTTTATAACAGTTTTAAGTTAACTTGCACAATGTGCATTATACATTGTTAATGTTAAAAAACACGTTCAAAACTATTATATGTATACTCTTATATGTAAATATATTTATTTATATTTGTTTTTATCAATTTTAATAGAACTTGTGCATATTTAACATTTACATAATATTTTTTGAACTTTTTTAAGTTGGCAAATTTTTATAAAAATTCTTTCGAATTTCTCGAACTCTTCAAATTAATTTTAATTTTCAAATGTTCGAAATTTGGAGCAAAGTGGAATTTTCGTTCCTTGGATTCAAAAGTGTGACCTTGCGTCTTATCTTTCTCCTTCGTGCTACTTTTTTTTGTAAGCTAAATAGAAAATCAGTGGATCATATGTTCCTTAGGTGTCCGTTCTCTAGATATGTTTGGGATAGGTGGAGTCATTTTCGTATTTATTCAAAGGTGAGCGAGCTAAATATTCCCTTCTTAGTGTGCCTATTTTGGGCGGAGTTGTATTAGAAGAAGCGAACTTATTGGGTGGTCGTTTGTCTGGCTATGCTTTGCTATTTTGTGGAAGAAGCAGAATGTTAGGATTTTTGAGGAAAAAAAAGCTTTCCCCATGTCAGATTTAGGAAGATTCCTAGGAACTTGCTTCCTTTTAGATTAGCAATAGCTCCCTTTCTTCGGGTTACTCCATTTTGGAATAGCTTCGAGGATGGAAAATATTTTGTAATTGTTGTTGGGGGCTGTCTTTGGGTGAGTTGGGGTTGGTCTTAGTTGTAATCTCCCATTTATTGTTGTAATCTTTTTCTTTTATTAACAAAATGTCCGTTTCTTAAAAAAAAAATTACTACAATCTTTTTTTTGTTCTTAATTAAAAAATTAAAAATAAAAATAAACAGAAACAAAACAAACAAACATGCAAATAGATTGCAGCAACTGGACCTTTACATGAATGAGCCAAGAATATTGATAGAAAGGCTGTTTTATGGGAATAAACTCCTCACCAATCAACAACCTGTTCGAAAATATTAAATGTCTCAGAACTTAAAATATCGTCGTGTCATGGGAATTTGAGTTAATAGAGAGGATCTAGGAGTAATGTATAAAAGTCATCATGGAAATACGTTTCCCTCGACCTCAATAACAAAACCTCTCATCAGTTTTGGCACTCCCAACAGTTTGCTATTGAGTCTGTTCCCATACCATAACTGTTTTCTCACCCTCAAACCAAACCAAAACCACTTACTACTGCAAGTGAGCAGGACGAAACAGTGTGCAGAAACTGTGTTAGTGTATATAACAACTTACAGCATAGACAACTGCAACTATTTCAGAATGTGACAAGCTCCAATCAGTCCACTCAGCAGTTGAAAATAGCCCTGTCAGAGCCATTAAGATTGTACCAAAGAAGTAGGAGTATGCTGTCAATGATAGACTAGCATGATACCTCAACTGCAACTATTTCAGAATGTGCAGAAACTCTGTCAGAACAAAGAATGACTGGTAAAGCGGTTTTGCAAACAGAGACGCAGCGTCAAGAAGAAAGAAAGGGGCTAATGAAAGTCGAAATGGGAGGTGAGGTTTTGTTATCTAAGGGGGCCCTCAGGGATTATATGGCTAGAATGGACATAAAGGTCTGGAAGGTTCAGTGGAAACCGATTTTAGATGATATAAAGAATTTCAAAGGTCATAACCATAGAGATTTTCTTGGACAATCTAGAAGAAGCATTATAAGGATGTTAACATGGAATATTCAGGGGAGTGACTCTCGCTAGAGGAGAAGCTTCATCAAGAGGAAGATAAAAAGAGCAAAACCTTACATAGTCATTCTGCAAGAAACCAAGAGCACTCTTATTGGAACTTGAAAGGTGTTTGCAAGTCAGATTTTGGGTAACAGATCCCAAGGGTCGTCATACATGCCATCACTCAGTGGATCAAGGGTATTTCTCACAACATGGGACACTCGATCCCATGTATTAGAGAGGCTTGATTGGGAGCTTCTCAGTCTCTATTAAGGTTAAAAATGGGGCCAAAAACTGTTGGTGGCTTATGAAGGTGTATGGACCTTCATTCTATCACGACCCCCAGTTATTTTGGGATGAGTCATGGAGTGTGACGTCAATTTGTGATGACAGGTGGCATGTTGCTGGAGACTAACACCACCAAGGAGGATAGAATTATAACGACCGCCAACTATGCATCAGGGAGTATAGAATTGCTCTTTGGAAGGCTAAGGTAAGATGGCTCAAGAAAAGGGGTGGGAATTCTACGTATTCCACTTTCATCCTAAATCACTAGAGTTGTAATTCTATTTGCACCATCATGACCAAGGGAGGTGACTTAGCCTTAGCTAGAACTGCCCTAGTGCCTTCTAAGGAAGAGGAGATAAGATGTGCAGTGCTTAGGAGCAACGAATCTAAGGCCCTGACCCTTGTTTGTGTTTTCTTCAAAAATCAAGGGCGATGGTCAAGAGATACATACAATAGGTGATGATAATTTGTATCATTGTAGAATCAATTATAGAATAGTTAACTATACTTTTGTATAGTTGATTCAAAAACTATTTAATCCATATCTATCTTTAGAGAGTAAAGAAGAAATACAGCACTCTTTACCTGAAAAAACTCTATGATGGCGAGAACTAGAACCGAAAGTCTACAATGAGGGTTTAGAGATCGGATACATGCACTCTTTGAAGGACTGAACAACAGAGAAGATTGTGAATGGATTGAGGTGACATGACGAAGAAACGGGAAGACGATGATGGAGTTGAGAAGAGGTTGGAAAGTCCTATCAAATAGTAATGGGGGAGGAAACTGAGGTATGAATAGGGCAAGTCTAGTCAAAAGAGTAAATACAAAGTAATGAAAACAAAGAAATGGAGACTGGGGAGTCCTTCCCTACCAGATACAAGTTTTCATCTGTTTGTTATGCAAAGGATAGTAGAGACACTCTTCGACAGGAGGTGACAAAGGCTCAAGTCTACCATATAGCACTGTGCGAGGATACCATTCACAGGCTAAGTAAGGAATTTGCAAAGTTAGTAGAAAGAAAGTCAAAAACATCAACAAAAGCAATCTTTTGAGGAAGAGGCATCAATTTGCTTATGAAGGTGCCAGTGAAAGACGACGAGGTTCCTAAAACTAACAAAGATGGTGAATGGGAACCATCGGAGCATTGTGATACTAGAAGAGAGAGCAACAAAGGCATGGACGAACTTATGGGAAGGCTTGGATAGGGTGGCATGGCAAGTGAAAGAATTCAGTACATAGAAGAATCTCGACAAGAATAAGGAACATGAAAGGATGGGAGCTGAATGGGAAAAAAGGAGAGAGGGGAATACATGGCGGAAGGAGCAAGGAGATGCACCATGCATAGATGGACAAGGACAGAGATGGACAAATGGCTCTACAAAGACAAGCCTTCAAACTATGAAGGAGAGGTGACGACACACCAAGAATGGGAGGCAAAGAATTTTTGGTGACGAGAACCTTAGACGTAACCCCATGGAAGATAGTGGACGGTCCATTCGACAATTGCTAAAGAAGGACATCCAAATACACAAACAAGATGTAGCAAGGCAATTGTTTTATTGTCATGAAGCAGAGGACGTGAAGATACTTAGTGCTACGAGGTACTAAACCTACCTAGATCGATTATACATTGAAGATTGGCAAGAAAAGATGGCCCTCCATAAGACACAAGTGGCATGCCGAAATAGCTAGATAGGTATTGAAGGCATTGAACCCAAGCACGTGGAAGAATGATCGATATTGCGAATATAACAACATCAAACTCCTCCATGGAAATAGCATTTATAAAATTGAGAGGTAACGAATCTAGATTTTTAGCAAAAGGGGGCAAAATCTACAATGACACCAGCAGTCAAGAACTTCAACTGGTAGAGATCGAGCGCAACTAGGGTTGGAAGTAAAGTAACTACGCACTCAAATAATTGACTAATTCACTAAAAACCAATTTTTTGTCAATCAAATCACCAGAATATGTTTTTTTGGCAACCAAAAAAGGAGTAGAAGGGCAGATGTGTAGATCATGAGTAGTGATGAAGGAGACGATATGGAAGCTGACGTGTCCACTTACAGGACAGAGAATGTGGCAAAGTTTAGAGTGGCAAAGACGTGGCGGCAAGGGTAGGTAGGAGTGTGATGAAAAAAAAGACAACTAATACTAACAGGGCAACAAGCTACAGAGGAAGGGTCAGTAAGGGACCAGAGGATAAGAACGAAGGAAGGGGCCAGGCCCATAACATACACAAAAATTAAATGGGCCCATGCCAACGAGACGGTGTGGACTTTATTCAAGTCCATAACAAGGAAAGAGGCCTCGCCATTCCTAAACTAGGAGAGGGATTGAGTGGGCCTGTGAGCACGAAACCTCCTCCCCCCCCCCCCCCCCCCCCCCCCCCCCCCCCCCCCCCCCCCCCCAAACCCCACCCCCCCCCCCCAACCCCCACCCCCCACCCCCCCCCCCCCCCCCCCCCCCCCCCCCCCCCCCCCCCCC
>JAJIYU010021011.1:0-10198 GCA_030144865.1 Tinospora cordifolia | reverse complement strand
AATAGTTTGAAGGACAATAAGATACTTTATTTCATCATCCATGAGTAGATGAAGTCAAGTTCAAGAAAATTTCTATAACCATTTAAGAAAAGCAAGCATAAAAAGTTCTTTATAACACAAACCATGGAGAAGATAATAAAAGAGGGCAAAATTACCATTTGTGTAGTAAATTTGACACCATATGCACGAATGGTTTAAAATTTATTGAAGATAACTTTAATCAAGTTATTGTTGCAGCAAACCAAATGAGGCAAAATGAAAGAGTAGTTGTTAGGAAGCAAAAATTTCAAAGTATATTTCAAAGGTTTAAATATGTTGTTGTCACAATATAAGAGTCTAAAGACCTTTCTATATTATGATATCTTTAGAAAGCTCTCCACTCGTTTAGACTAACCATGCCGTACAAGGTGGTTTGAAACCCACGAAGGCATAATGGCAAAAATAAAAAGAAAAAAACACCTCACCGTATTCATCATAATGGCATGATAGTCTAGCATCAAATTTTTCGTCACGATACCTTTCCAGCGTTACGTTGCATTGAAGGTGACCTTAGTATTTATTTATTCAGGTTGGAGGGTGAATGTGAACTGGGTCATTAGATGGTCAAATGAGTATAGGGCGATAGGGCAGATAAGCGTGGAATTTGGGAAAGCCAAGGAATTGGCTGGTGGAGAAAACCTGTCAGTCTTCTTTTGACCAAGTCGTTCATTCTGCAAATCGCCTTCACTAAACGGCAACCATGCATTAATTCGTCAATTCCCCCACCGGCTTCTCTTCTTCCCTGAAGAGGACATTGTGATGTAGCCTCACCAAGACTTTGACCATCTTCCCTGAAGATGACATTGTTATTACTTAATAAAGTGAATTAAAATATGGATGGTGCTAATAGGATATAATCTATTTAAATTAAAACCATCTGTAAAATCATTAATTGAATATAAAACTAATCACAGCGCCATAGTCACTTCCATTGACTAATTGGAGCCAAAACAGAATTGGCAGGTACCCCCTTCCACCTTCATATTCCTCCAGCCAAAAATAGCTTAATTGGTTAATTAACATTGCAACTTATTAATAAATATCTTACCATTAGAATCTTTCTTTTTTTTTTTTTTCCTCGATCCAATTCCTCTACAAGACCAGCTAGTTTGAGATGAATCACGTTAATAATAATAATGACTTTCTAACCAATTTTTTCAATCATTCATTCCAAATTTACGAAGTTTCTTATGACTTAATTCGAAACAGTTGATGACGAACTCGCTTTGAAAAAACTATAATTTTGATGTGACGGCTTAGGCTTAATTTTTTTTAGGTTTACTTTCTCTATCGAACGCTCAATTCCTTCCTGTTCCCAAGGCTGATGCACTTTCCAAGGTTTCTTCACATATAAAATAGGTTATACCAATGGCTTAAAATTTTTAATTACGGAATTTAACGTATTTGTAACTACAAACCTTATATTGTATTTCTTTTTTCTTTACTATTTTTTCCCAAAAAAAAAAAAAAAATCTAAACAAGGTATAAAATATCACTCATATTTTACCTACAAGAACGTTTCTTTGACGTTTATATGGTAGTTTGAGCAAATACGTGGGCATCATGGAATGGAAAATACACGTTGCTGTATTAATAAGTTAATAAACCCCAGAAGTTAGGTGACATTTGCTTGGAGGTCAAGGGATTGGCTCGCGTTAGCTACAAATATGCCTCAAATTACCACTTTATATACGGTTTCACAGTTCATATACACAATTGAATTGGAATTATTTGTATCCTTGCTTTTTAATTTTATTTATATATCTAATTTTCTTAATTCATATACGCACATATAGAATAAAATATTTGTTAATACAAACAGTACGATACAAATTATTAATTATATGGTAAAATCAGGTGCACTGTATGTTACAAAAACTAGCACCACAACAAACTTATTATTTAACAATGAAAATATTCATTGCTAAACATTAATTTTTTGTTTTGTTGCTAATAGTATGTGACGGTCATAAATTAACAACAAATAATTAATTTATTGCTAATAACTTATTTAACAACAATAATTTTTGTTCCTAAAAAACATCTATAGCCACAATTTATTTTGTTGCAAAAGGTTTACTTTAGAAACAAATTAATTTGTTATAAAATTAAAATTTTAGCAACAAAATTTTATACTTTAACAACAATAATTTTTATTGCTAAATTATGTGATTGACAATAATATTTGTTGTTATTTAATTGCTTCAACAACAAAAAATAAGCTATAAAATGAACAAATTTTTTTAATAATTTATAAATTGATAAAAATAATAATACACATAACTTTTACTTTTACAATAGAAAAATGCAACCATGTCCTCCAAACTACTAGTAATACTTGAAAATCTGTAAAATCCAGCTTTCAAAATTCATAGAAAAATGCAACCATGTCGGTATGCATACAAAGGCCCTCAACTTCTTTCTCTTCGACCTTTTCTGGTGGTGAGTAATTGATAATCCTTAGATAGCCATTGTAGTTAGAAAATTCTAGGTCAAAGTATTTTTTTTTTCTCCAAACCTCCTTCCAAACACTTCAATACAATCTTCACAATTTTCTTTGATAAATCTGTCATCTTGTTTCCATATTCTTGCAGTAGCTCACTAAAACAAAGACCCATCAAGAAATAAACACACACAAAGTCATAATAAGATGAGAAACGGGTGCAACAGAATTTGAGCAAAAGCACTACACAAAGTAACTAAAAAAAGTTATGTAAAATTGTCAAATTTCAAAACTGGAAGAGGTAAAGAGAACATTAAGAGAAGGTTTAGCAAAGGAGAAAAAATCAGGTCCAGAGACTCTAACACTCTCAAAGAATGGAGAAGCTATGAAGTGGGAAGTCCTGTCATACATTGCCATTTGTTAGCAACACAATCAAGTTTATCAGTTAAAACTTGCATCTTGAAGTAGGGAATAAGACAAACCTTAAATGGCATGCCAACAACAAGCATGTGTCTTCTTACATTGGTTCCATCTGTATTCCAACGTATCACTTTACCATGTGGACATCCTTAGGGAACTCGTAGTCTTTGTTGGTATGTGCAGATGTAGTTCTTGGAGAGTGTTCTCAAAGGTTGGCTAAAAAGTGTTAAACATTTCTTAAAGCATCCAATGATCACCAAATACACAAGAAATCCAAAGACAAGTAACATATCATATTGAACTTAAAGTTAAAATTGGGAGGCTTTTAATTCGCACAACAATTCCTAAAACTAATAAATAATTGGTCCTATTAAGAGTCCAAAATTTTAAAAATGAAAAAGAGAAAATCTACTAAGGGGAAAAAAAGGAAAGAAAGAAGAAAAAAATGCATACTCTTTCCAAGTAGCGCAACTGGGAGGCTTTACAATCACATATAGTTTGCCACTAAAATAGGAGAACAAGCTGAACATTTGTTTTAGATACTTGAAATCAGTAAAAATTTTGCCAACCGACCCAATTAGTGAATTGTGGCTGAGATTCCTATACAAGATAAACTTAGCTGGTTATGTGGTATTTACATTGCTAAGAACTTGAAGTTAGAAACAAGTTTTAAACTCATGTATTGAGATGAGTTTAAGAGATGAAAGAGGGTCACATAACCCACTTACTTGTGGAGATCCATGAAAAGCTTTCCATGAAAGATGCAAACGCAGCTCACTGATGACTATGGTCTAGATATCTTAGTACTTCTAGAGGATGCATCATGCAATACAACTTTGATGGCTGCTATGTTTCCTTCAGTGTAAAAAGACTCAGACAGCTCAGATTCACACCATAGTTGAAGCTTTTGTTGATAGGGCCCACAACTTTGTTTAGTGGAACGCATGTGACTATTACAAGATATAAGAAAGAAACTATCAACAGCTGAACACAATCTGAAGTAATAGCTACCATAGCAATGAAACCAATTTGAAGTGAAATGAATAATGCAAATATTTACATGATAGAGATTACCCCTACTAAACGATTCAAAATTGATAATAATAAAAACCCAACAGAATAGTAAAGCTACATGTTATGTAACCACTTCATATCTCTTATTAAGGAAGCAGCAGCATTAGATTTTGCAAAGCAGATAGAACTCATCCAAGAGAATGTTGGGTCCTTTCAATCTTCAGGGCCTCAGCCCATTTACAATGATCATAGGTGATATAGAAAAGAATTCAAGAGAAGAAGCAAGGTGGGAATAAAAGAATGTTTTTTTTTTCCAAAAGATGCTTTTATTTAATATCAATTTTCCTAGAAAATATTCATAAAATGAAATAAAATAAAATAAACTTTTGTTGAAGCTATTGGTTTCTAGAAGATGGTGAGAGCAAATTTCCACCTGCCAAACCTTGAAAAAGCAGCATCAACTTCTTCCTGAACCTATTTTTTGTTCAAGAAGGAAAATTTATTAGAACAGCTAGCAATGCAACAAATAAAAACTTTGACCAATAAGCATAATAGACTGTGATGTATAAAGATATGAACTCTAACACCCTGCCTCTGGAGCCCCATCGTCCTCGTCATTCGACGGTATAGATTTCTTCAATCAATAATCTTGGGCCACCCGGGAGGCGGACCCGTGCTACGTTATCCTTTTTTCCCTTCTAATAATTCATGGCAATATAAATAAAACAAACCCTTTATTTATATATTCTAAAATTTAGAATACATGATCTATTACAGTGAAAAATAAATTCAAAATTAAAATAAATTATTTGGTTTGGGCCCACGTGCCCTGCAATGAAATAATAAACAAGAAAAGAATTTCTAATAAATAATCTTCCACATAGGCTGATAAATTAATTTCTTAAAATACGAAAAATGAGGGAGTAAGCTAAAAAACCTAGTAAATCATTTCATCTATTTAATTCATTATTCCAACCAAATAATACAAGTATATCAAACACTTTTAGGGATTTAATCGATTCAAATAATATATTATTTCCTTTGTAATTTGAACCGAATGAAGATAACCTCTGTGCTCCAAATCTAGGGAGAGAGAATAATTCCGAAACTCAAACTCTTCTCTAGTGGGATCGTTCCTAAAACCCATTTCACTTTGGTGTCAATCTTGACAACCAGTTCAAAAGTCCAATTCTATATGGAACACAAAACGTCCGTCCCTGTCTCGATACGCGGTTGAAATCTTATTTGATCTTATTTATGTGTATAGTAGCAATATCGATAAATATTTCAATAGTATTTAAACATACCAGCAGTGTAACGTCATAAATCAACAGAAACAAAGATTTTCAATTTCTGATGTAGAAGATCGTACGAGACGCAACTACAGAGCATACTCTCTCAAACAGAAAAGATGACTTTTGATTTCTGATATAAAAGATCGTACAAGATGCAACTACAGAGCATACTCTCACAGTCATAAGTAATATAATAATTCAAAGATATAAATTAAACTAAGCACTCAAGCAATCATTATTTAAATCAAAATAATAAATTAAAAGAAAGGGACAGAATTTTACTTTGAGATCGCTTCCTAAATCTTTGTAACACTTCATTGTTACTACCTCGTAGGCTATTTAGAATAGCTCAAGAAAAGAAAAGGGAATGAGGGGCCAAGAAGGAGGCAGAGAGAAAACAAGAAGGAGTATTATTCTTGTTCTTGCTGGGATGAATGAAATGAGGGGGGAGAGGGGGGTTTATATAGGGTCTCCGAGTGTTAGTTTCGTAAAAGTTTACTTTTCCATTGTACAAAAATTTCTTTTTTTCTTGGTTGGGACAACTAGGGGTTTAGGGTTAGACATTAGGGTTTTTTTGTATTTTTTTCAAAAATTTTCAGATATTTTTCATATTTTTGGGAGTTTTTTTGCAATTTTTTTCATATTTTCGTATAATAATTTTTTTTTAATATATGGCACGCATGGGCTACGTGCACGACCCAGTGAGCCTGTGTGCGTGGGCGCATAGGCCTTGGCCCCATGCGCCAAATTTGATCCTTTTTTTTCTTATATATATCTGAAAATATATATCTATCTGTATATTTTTATTATATATTTTTTTCTTTTTTTAACTACATATTACTATTAATTAATCCTATTTTATGCTTAATATTAATATATTAATACATATATCAATTAATTAATATATATATTCCTGTATGTACATGTGCATATATATATATATATATATATATATATATACTCCTACTCCAATTAATCAATTAATTGCATGTCGCTTCAAAATAATATATATATATATATATGCACAAATTAATATATATTAATAAAATATCACACATATAGGTACCAATTAATATATATACATGTGTCTCTACAAATTAATCAATTAAATCATATATGCATACATATATATATATAGAAATAATCAAGGTATTACATTCTATCCCCCTTAAATGAATTTCATCCTTGAAATTTACACTAGTTCACTTTATATTATTTTGTTACGTATCCCTAATCTTGGACAACTCTTCTATGAATTTTAGTGACAACTCCTGCCGTTTTAGGAACTACATAGCTAAGGTGTTTGGCACGTCGTCAGAGTAAACTTTGATCCTGGTTAAAAATTTAGAAATATCGTTTTGCAACCTCATAAATTTCTCAAAATTCTTACTTTATTTAATTTTTTTTAAATGATTTCATTAAGACTTTAAAACATTACAATTAACCTACCCTTCGAAAATAATTTCAACCTAATAGTTCATCTAACGTAGTGTGAAGGTTACTATTGAAGAACTTGTTCTTGAGGAACGTCATCAACAAGGAAGTTTGCAATAGCGAATATTTTAGCTTGGCTCTACCCACGACCTTGGTTTTGGTTTAGCCATTGGTTGTTGTTTTGTCGGGGCGGTTGCTGTTGAGGACGCGTATTTTGCTCTCCACTTTGATGATTCGGAGGCTATTGCTGTCGCTGTGTCTGGGTTTGCTGGGACAAAACTTCGCTAAGTGCCCTCGCTAATTGCAGTTGAAACACCGCCCTTGACATCTGGCCAGCTCTAATTGTTCTTCTGTTTTGGGTTGGTTTTGCCACTGGGGCATTCTGTTTTTGTCATTTTGATTAACGTTCATTCTCTTATGATCTTCCTAGTGATCTCTGTCACCTCCTGGTCTCTTGTTCTTGTTCTTAAACCTTTGCTCGAAATTCAACTCTTGCTCTATGGTTGATGCCCTGTTTACGACTTCTCTATTTGTCTTTGGGCAAGCTATCTTTATTAATTTTCAGATCTCAATCTTGAGACCCTGAGTGAAACGATTGACCTTCTTCTTCTCTTCACTAATTAATTCAGGTGAAAACTTTGCCAACTCGATAAATTTGGCCTCATACTCAGCCATTGTCATCTCTTTCTGCTTCAACTGAAGTCCTTCTGTATCTTCGTTAGTTTGCTTCCGGGAAGAACTTATCGTAAAATATCTGCCTAAACTCTTCCTAGGTCATTCGGCTAACATTAATGGTCGAGTTTGCCTCTACCATCCGCCACCAACTTCTAGCTGGTCCCTTAAATTGATGTATAGCCAACGCTACCCTAATAGGACGCGTTACTCTTAACACATCCAGGTGTTCTTCTAATTCTTGGTACCAATGGTCAGCTGTTAAGCTATCAATAATACCATAGAATTGTGATAATTCCAGCTTCTTTAGTTCTAACAGCCACTTTCTATGTTCACTGTCTGCCAGGTCCTCTGGTTCCTCCTGATGATTTGGAATCTCAAGTGCTGGCATTGGCTGTCGCATCGGAATTTGTTCTTGCACCTGCGGCTGTGGTGTCGCCTGCGGTATCATTCGAGCTAGCGTCCTCTCTATCTGTTCCATCACTCTTCTGGCGACTTCATTCATCATATGTTCCATCCTAGCCTTAGTCATGTCATTCTGTACTTCTTGAAAGTCGATGTCATTAGATGTAGCACTTCTTGTCGCGTATCTCCTAGGTCTGGCCATTATCTACACATTAACATCAATTTAACATTCATTTCTGCCGTTTTTGTTTAATTCATTCTATCATGACTTTAGATTCATGTCTCTAGGTTCTCGATCTATTTAGTGGCCTAATAATTTATTCTTCTAAGTCATTGTTGTTTTTTTGGATATAGGATTTGGTTTCATACAAGCAGTAAGATCATCATGCATTCAATCATTCAAGAAATTCATGCTAGCGTAGTAAAATTCTAGGCTTCCACCTATGCCTCCAGGTTTGTGTTTCCCATACCACCTTTGCCTTTTGGCATAGACTTCCACCTAGAAATTTCACTACACTCAATCAATTTTGCAAATGTCTCGATTTCTAAAGCTTCCCAAGCCCCACTATACTTGACTGTCCCATACCAACCAAGCATAGGGAAACGAGTTCGTTCAAAGCCACCAATCATTCACCAAATATGGCCTGTCATTCTCCAAGTCCAAGATTCCTCCATATCCTTGAATTCCTATGCTTCCCATACCACATTGAAACCAAGGATACGAGATCATCTCGATCTCGTACCTAATTAAATAATCATTTGTGTTTCACATGTTTTCAGTTTTTAACTTATGTCCTAAAAGTTCATTCATGATTCACTGTGCCACTCTTGGCAAACCTCAAGTCTCTATTTAAGGTCTCTGTCCTAGACCTAGGTTATATCGAAACTATAATCTTCCATGATACCACCCTTGGCAACTCCTTTGAACTATAGTAAATTCATTGCCTTTAGTTTCCCTCTCCTAGTTTTCTTGTAGGAAAATAATTGTGTTCTTCAACTCTGACTACTTGTATGAGCTGGTGGAACAACTTCCAGATCGGATGGCGAGACCAAAGTCTACTTAGCAACTCGTAATCTTTGTATCCAAACAAAACCGATGAAAACATATATCTCTTTTCGAAAAATAATTTTTCAACATCATTTCAATTTTCAAAATAGGAGGTAAGGCTTCTAAATTAAATTAAATAAATAGTCTTACCTGACTAATCAATTTCTTCTAATTCTTGCCCAAGCTATCTAAAGCCTATGCTCTAATACCACATTTGTAACACCCCGCCTCCTGAGCCCTATCGTCCCTGTCGTCCGACGGTATAATTTTCTTCAATCAATAATCTTTGGCTGCCCAGGAGGCGGGCCCGTGCTACGTTATCCTTTTTTCCTTTCTAATAATTCATGGCAATATAAATAAAACAAGCCATTTATTTATACATTCTAAAATTTAGAGTATATGATCTATTATAGTGGAAAATAAATTTAGAACTGAAATAAATAATTCAGCTTGGGCCCACGTGCCCTACAATGAAATAAATAAACAAGAAAAGAATTTCTAATAAATAATCTTCAATGTAGGCTGATAAATTAATTTCCTAAAATGTAAAAAATGAGGGGGTGAGCTAAAAAGCCCAGTGAATTATTCCATCTAATTAATTTATTATTCTAACCAAATAATACATGCATATCAAACACTTTCAGGGATTTAATCGATTCAAACAATATATAATTTTCATTGTAATTTAGACTGAACGGGAATAACCTCTGTGCTCCAAATCTAGGGAGAGAGATCAATTTTGAAACTCAAACCCTTCTCTAGTGAGATCATTCCCGAAACCCATTCCACTCTAGTGTCAATCCTGACAACCAGTCCAAAAGTCTAATTCTGCATGGATCACAGAAGGTTTGTCCCCATCTCGGTACGTGGTGGAAATCTTATTTAATCTTATTTTGTGTATAGGAGCAATATAAATAAATATTTCAACAGTATTTAAATATACCAATAGTATAATGTCATAAATCAATAGAAATAAAGATTTTTAATTTTTGATGTAGAAGATCGTACAAGATGCAACTATAGAGCATACTCTTTCAAACAGAAAATGTGACTTTTGATTTCTGATGTAGAAGATCGTAGAAGATGCAACTATAGAGCATACTCTCTCAGTCATAAGCAATATAATAATTTAAAAACATAAATTAAACTAAGCACACAAGCAAGCATTATTTAAATCAAAATAATAAATTAAAAGAAAGGGAAAGAATTTCACCTCGAGATTGCTTCCTAAATCTTTGTAGCACTTTGTTGCTGCTACCTTGCAGGCTATTTAGAATAACTCAAGAAAAGAAAAGGGACTGAGGGTGCTAAGAAGGAGACAGATAGAAAGCGAGAATGAGTATTATTCTTGTTCTTGATATGATGAATGAAATGAAAGGTAGAGGGGGTTTATATAGTGTCTTCGAGGATTAGTTTCGCAAAATTTTA
>JAJIYU010021010.1:0-10192 GCA_030144865.1 Tinospora cordifolia | reverse complement strand
GTCACCTCTATGTATCTTCTATCCCAAGCTATCATTATGCCCCCTGCTGTTCCTGAGGCAGGGAGACAGACCCATTCCACGTATCGCCTCCTCCATAGCTTAGCAATCAAGTCGCCTCCTCCATAGCTTACCAATCATAATTTTGATTTTATATTTTACTGAGTAAACTGAGTTGGGAAATAATTTTGTTCATTATGATAACAGAAAATAGAAGTTTGATGTACACATTTGTTTTAATAACTCATTGCATGCTAGAGATCATGATCTTGACATTATACTTTTTGTAGGAAACCAAATTGAGAAACAAGTTCTTTTTTTTTTTTTTTTTTTTGAAAGAAAACGTATAATTTCATTTTGTATATTATGATAACAACAAAGAGAAGTTTGATCCATTTATATGTTTGTATGATGCTATTGAATCATTGATATAGCTCTCCATGAACAAAAATCTTTCGTTCTTTGTTGTGTTTCTCTGTGGTCATCTTTTAAATTGATAACTATGTCCTACAAAATTTGTCTATTATGCAGTAGCTTAGAGCTCAAAACTCAGGGAAAAAGCTCTCCATGAGAATGATATCTTGTCTCTTTGTTATGCTTTTCTTTGATGATCTTTCTTTCGGTGATCAAGTTTTACAAATTGTAGGTATCAGCTCCTCATGTAAATGTATTTGTTATGCAGTGATTTAGAGCTGAAGCCCCAGGGGAAGCTTTCAGTGACCGTTGTCAAAGCTAATGATTTGAAGAATATGGAAATGATTGGTAAATCTGATCCATACGTGGTTCTGCATATTCGACCTCTATTCAAGGTCAAGACAAAGGTCATTGACAACAACCTGAACCCTGTTTGGAATGAAAATTTTGAATTGATTGCTGAAGACAAGGAAACACAATCACTTACCATTGAGGTTTGTCCCCTGTACTTATGTTTCAGTTTTTTGGACCTAGATGCATCTGGCTTTATCAGACTGAATGGTTCCTTCTCTTGTTTAGAAAGTTTTAAGATAGATAAAAGTAGACCACAGAATGATGAATAGAGTCATAAAATGTTTTTTTATTTGGGTTCATTTTATTCACTTGTATTCACATACTTGTGCAGCTGAATCAAATCTTTATGATGGTTATTGATGTAGCACACTTGCTAATGGTTATAAGCAATATATTAGATGGCTAATTCTAGTTGCAGTAGTAATATTTATTGGAATAAGATTATGGTCGGCATCATGAAAGTGTAAATGGATGGCAATTTCATGAAAGACCTTTCACTAGCAAAATGATGGGACATCCCCCATCACATGATTTTTTTTAACTATTCTAGTGCCATAAACTGAAAGACTGAGGCTAGGTATAGAAATAAAAAATAAAAAATAAAAAAACAAGATAGTGAAGGAGGTAGAAAGCATGTCGTTACTCTCCTTGAGTTGTTTGACATAATTTGGTTATAGCCCCTTGGTTTCCAAATCACATGATGAAACCTTTGTTTTAAGATTCCTTAATTAACTCCTTTGAAGGGAAGCCTTGGAACAATGTTGCGAGTTGTCACCTTGTATCATGGTGGTTGCATGGTCATAGAAACAGCCTCCTTCAATACAAGGTAAATCTGAATGGTGGATCCAAAGTGGTCCAACCCCTCTGCAATCCCACATAGACAATAGCTCATGCACTGCTTGCCTGTTTTTTCGTTAATTGATATATATTTTAAATAGCAGAAGCCGTGGTAGTTAAATTGAGATTTTGGTTGCAAAATTGTAAAATCATTCATTGGATTCACATTGAAAGTGCAAAGCAACTTGAAATAATTTTTACTGAAGAAGTGAATTAGTATGTATTGACATGGAATGAAAACTCGACTTCACTTCAAACTTCGACCTTCGAAAATTAAAATTAATTCGAAGAGTTCGAGAAATTCAAGAGAACTTTTGTAGAAATTCGCCGGCTTTGAGAAGTTAAAAAATTTTTATGTAAATGTTAAAATATGCATAATTTCTATTAAAAGTGATAAAAACAAATATAAATCGATATATTTTACATATAAAAGTATAAATATAATGATTTTAAACATGTATTTTAACATTAACAATATTTAATGTTCATCACAAATGTTAATAATTTTATATTATTTACTTGTGTATTCCATGAATTTTGCTAAAAATCACCGAAATATTTGAAATTTTCACAACTTCACCAAAGACTTTGAAGTTTTCACGAATTTCGTCGAAATCTTTGTTGAATTTTGTTTGCTACTTTGGATTTTACCATGCTTAGCTTATTTTATTAATTTGTTATTTAGGTATATTTTTTCAATCTTATCTTATGAGAGTTGAACTTAAAGAAAATAGTCTTGAAAATACTTCAAATTTGTTTTTAAGCTTTTATCTTATTTCAACTTTGTTTATTTATTTGCTTCTTTTCTTATCTTTTGGATAAAACATGTCAAATGATTTATAGTTGACTTGTTAAAATTTTAGAACTTATTCTGCTTTGTTAGTTGATGTAGTTGAAAATAATGCATAATTCTTAGTATTTTTAATTTTTTGTTGATAACAATTTTTTGATGTTGAATTTCATCTAATTTTGTACAATTTTTAATCGATTTTTTGCATTTTTAAATAAAAAATGTAGTTCATTGCCAAACTTCTTGAACTTTGTTAAATTATTCTAGAAAGTTTTTGTAACTTTTATTTTACCTCCACTTCCTACTTTGATGGTTGACAAAAGGGAAATAATTCGTGGAAGTTCACCGAATTTTGGAGAATTTTCAAACCATGTTTGCTGAGAATTCTGAGGCACTTAAACATCTATTTATTTATCTATTTTTTATTGGTGCTTGCATCACAGCATCTTATAATAGCTCCCAACCCTACAAAGGCATAGACCAACTTTAGATGTTTATTTTCCCCTGCCACTGGAGACTTCATGAAGAACAGCGAGCTAATTTTAAGGTGGCAATTTTAATTATTTGTGTCATGGTTGAGGACTATCTAATGTCTATGTGCCATCAATCTTTTCCTTTTTTGGGGGCGCGCCAGGGTAGGGAGGCTTAGAGGGGAGTTTCTTTTTGTTTTTTATTTTTAAAATTTTTACTGTTGTAGGCACTCTGCACTCGTGCAATATTTGTACATAAGTCTTGTTGACAGTAATTAAGAGCCAATGTTGCCACTCAACATGTTACATGTTATTTTTCTTAGTGATAGTGATGGGGTGTTTCTTTCTATTTTTAAATTTTTTTTAATTTTTACTGTCCTAGGCACTCTGCATTCGTGCAATATTTTTTCGCAAGTCTTTTTAACAGTAATTAAGAGTTGACATTTCAAGTTTTCAACTCTAAACATATTACATGTTATTTATCTTAGTGATATCTGTGATGAAATCTTCCTGTGTTTTCTATTCTGCTAATACGAAGTCATAGTCTGATTTTTGTGAACTTCACTAATAGGTCTTTGACAAGGATGTTACACAAGACAAGCGGTTGGGCATAGCAAAGTTACCTTTGATTGGGTTGGAATCGGGCATTGAAAAAGAAATCAGTCTGAGACTGTTGCCAGCACTTGACATGCTAAAAATTAAAGATAAGAAAGATAGAGGAACTCTGA
The DNA here is from genome assembly GCA_030144865.1 of Tinospora cordifolia. Lineage (NCBI taxonomy): Eukaryota > Viridiplantae > Streptophyta > Magnoliopsida > Ranunculales > Menispermaceae > Tinospora > Tinospora cordifolia. Next base: position 6,602 of record JAJIYU010021010.1, on the reverse strand, counting down.
CACTTAAGGTAATTACATTTGGAGAGAATTTTATGTGGTTCATCTTTTGATCTACAATTGTCTCTTGACTATAATGTTACTGTTATGGTGCCAAATTGGCTTATAGAGTGTTTGATAACATTAATTTTTCTCTTTTTTAAGAAAAAAAGTCTTTTTTACAAAATAGGGGAAAAAACTGTCAATTAAAAAGTAGATTTTTTTTTTTTTGGCTTTTTAGAAATAAGTGGTAAACCATTTTTGTGTGAAGTATTTCACCAATTTTTGAATAGGGTATGTTTAACAAAAATACCCAAAATAACCGCGTATTGATCTCACCTTCCTTTCTTCACCATTGTCTTCTTCGTATAAAAAAAAAAAAGAAAAAAAAAATCTCGCAGTCATTTCTTCAATCCATCTTCTTCAAGCTCTCCCCAGCCATCATCGTCTTTACGCATTCACACTGATAAGGTTTCTCTCTCTCCGTCACCTTCTTCATGCCCTTCTCTTCATGTCCTTTTCTTCAATTCCTGCAACAGAAGTCTCTTTCTCTCTCATCTTCTTCACACCCTTCTCTTCATGTCTTCTTCTTCACTTCCTTCCTGCAAAGGAAGTTTCTCTCTCCCTCTCCTTCTCTCTCTCTCTTCATCTTCTTCACACCCTTCATCCCCCTTTTTCTTCATTCTCTGCTACTTTTGTATTGAAACATCCACAGTGCTTTCTTTTTGGTGACAACCCTTTTGTTCTTCACCGTTAATCTTCAAAATTTCTGCAGATTTGCAAAAATCTGTAACACTCATGATTTTTAAATCATTAAAGACAATGATGTTATAGTTAAATTTGATTTGGCTTTCTTAGTTAATTAAAGGGTTACTCATAAATTTATTCTCTTCTCCTTTATCTTGAAACATCTACAAGTTAATTGAAGGGTCGTTCTAAATTTTCTTCGTACTTTGCTCCTTTTCCATACTCGGGCTTTCTTTTCAGTGAGAGCCCTTTTGTTGTTTCTCCATTAATCTTTCTTTGTGCCATGCAAAAATCTGACATTCTTAATTTAAACCACTACAGGCAGCGATGTTATAGGCATCATTTTTTCAATTTGCTTTTTATTTGCTAAATAATCTTTAAAATTCTTATGAATTAGTGCGTTTCTTGTGTATGCATTTTCAATTAATTCATTGAACCTGCAACCTTCTTGTTGGAGTTTAGTGGAATTTCATTTCACTTAGAAAATTAAAGGGTTGTTGATCAATTTATGTTACAAATATTAAATCAGTAGAAGCATTAGAATCTAAAGATGAGCATGACCCAAGAACAGAGATTGACTATTTTTTCAATTTATTTTCACGTTTCAGTTTCTTGAAGATTTTGCAGTTTTCTTATTCATATGATTGATACTGATAAGTTTGTCAAATACCAATTTATTTATTTATTAAAATTATATTGATGAGAGCAACAATTCAAATAATGAGAATTTGAAGGTCACAAAGGAAGATGAAACCAAGGCTAAACTAATTGTAACAATTCAATTAATAATGATTATTTTTATTATATGTGAGCATATGTAGTGTTATCAAAATAAGTTTTTTTATGTTGGTTTTAATAAATAATAATATAAAGAATATATTTAATTTTTTGTATTCACATCATTAATAATTTTATGTAATAGTATAATTAAATTTTTTAACAAACTTTATATAAATAAAAGCATTAATTTTTTTATACAAATGACATAAATTACCCTTGTAATAAGAGAGAAATAATAGTATGTCAAACTTGCTTACCAAACACCATTTTTTAATAAGAGTTTTTATACTATTATCATCAAACACTCCATTGTTAATAAGCTCTTATTTGATAAGTTCTACTCTTAAAAGTCTTAATAAATAAGCATTAAATATTTAAGAAGCATAGTTACCAAACATGTCCCTAGTGTTTGCTTAAAATATTGATTGACTATGTTCATGCTCACGACTTGTATCTAGGTTTAGATATTGCTATTTGCCACTCAGTGTTCAGTACCAAAGAAGAAAAAAGATTTTAGTTGTTTTTGCATGTTCTATTTAATATAGATTTATGATTATTTTTCAGTCTAATTATGTGGTTTTTGAAGTGAGAAATGAAAAAGTTGCTTAAAAGATAAAAGAATTAGATAATGAAATTGAGGATTGATTTCAAGCTTAGCATCCTCTGTAAAACTGATCCCATATAACCCTATGATTTTAGGATTTTATGAGCAACATCAATCACAGGTATGATAATATTAGACCCATCTTTAAATTTTTATGAACTACAAAGAAACTAGTTGATTGATGAATTGTCTTTAGAAGCTATTTCTTTTCAAAAAAAAAAAAAAATTCTTTTCAAAAAAAATTGTCTTTAGAAGCTATGAATCAAATACTTAGAACTTAACACAATTTTGATATCTGATCTTGTAAAATAGTGAATCGATTGGGTCCTAACAATTAATTAATGTATTTTATGGATTAGAAATACATAATCAGCTAATAAATATGTACTTAATGTTAGAAATGTTTTTAACTTTCATCAATATGTCAATGTAAGAAAATCCAGGAGTAGAACTCATTATTCACGATACTCTTTGAAGTATTATGTTGATCTTGTAGAACATGTTTTACCTATTATAATTATAGTCACATGCCACATGTTTATAAATATATATGAATGTTTGTGAATAATTTCAATATCTTAGCAAATAATCCCTTCAACTTTCTAAGTTGATGCACTGGACTTGGACTTGAACTTGCGTAAATTAATTTTGAAGTGAGTGTTGTATTGGGCAAAGCCAAACTTTGAACTCTTTTTTGTAGCAAAAGAGACTAGTCATTAGAGAATGACAAAATAGAGTGACCCGTGGGGTGAATATCATGGCTGAATTGGTCAAAGAGTACATAGACCTTGAGGTTGTAGGTAAGGATGTCCATTTTGCTGACCAGTTTACTAACTTGAGCAATTTGAACCATAGGGTTGGGTTAGGTTGAGAAATTTGAAAATCGACTAGTTTGGGTTGGGTCAAGATATCACAAAAAGAAATATCTAACTCACCAAAACTAATTGAAAACAATAAATTATTGTTGTTCTATACCTTTTTGTATTATAGTTGCTCACCATATCTATATTGCTTAAAATATCATAATGCATATAGAATAAAATAAAACTTGTTACAATAGTTCCATTTAATTTAAAAATAAATTTATAAAATGTCCTCAATTTTGTCTTAAACGCTTATCGTGTTTGTCCAACCCCCACCTAATCATTAACAGAATAGTCCATAGACACTTTTGCTGCTCAAAATGAGGTTAGAAAGTGTGCACTCACCCAAGCTAAAAGATTAAGATTTTCAACTTTACTTGATTACATTGGATGGTATTTGACAAAAAATTCTAACCAACCCAAGTACATAACCCGTGAAGTTGAACACCCGTACTTGTAGGATTAATATATACACTGTTTTGAATCTTTTGTCTATGATGATTGTAACTGATTACATATTCAAAATCTTTGTGAAACTCCAGCCTTCTGCCTATATGTCGAACTTAACCATACAACATTTTATCTTTCTCCTGATAAGTTTTTCATTGGAACTCTTAGATATAAAAGCTTACCATAGCTAGAAGTAGGGGTTTGCACCATTCTGATGAACTTGACCCACCTGAACATATCTGATTGTTAAATGCAACTGGACGAGTAAAAGTTCCAGGACACTCAAGGGAAAACAAAGCAGTAATTACAAGGAAAATAAAAATGGCTTTTTCCTCCATCAATCTCCCTAGGCTAAGATCTTTTAAGAGGTTGAAAGTACATTGCCTACAATGAAGGTAAATACAAAGAATGTCCCAAACCTCTTCCCAAGCCCTAGCCTTATTATCAAAGATGCGTCCAACTAAAAGACGACCCCCCAATAATCCCAGAATTTCCTAGGAAGCTGGTGTTCCTTAAAAAAATGCCACAGGTCTGATACTAAATAGAAACAACCCCATCTTAAGTAGACTATTTTTGCCAGATCTAAAGGCACAATCAATTGAAATATGATGGCTACATTCTTTATCAGCTTTATATAAACACCAATTAGGTGACAAGGCGCCTCCCTTAAAATGCCTCTTCAAGATGTTAAGACAATTTAGGCATTCATGCACAATTGTCCACCTTGGAAATTTGGATAAATGATTTTGAATGGGATTAATGATTGTTTGGCATAGGGGAAGGAAGGGTACAAGTCATGAAAGGAAGATTGGAGGTAAATGAATCTGAGGAATCAATAACACAAGAGATTCTATCCTCCTTGGTTGATAATTCTATGAATGCAAGGATTTCTAAAAAAGAAGGTGCTGCAGAACACTCTCTGTAAGATGGGTCCCTCCAAGGTGAAGGCACCAGGATGTAGGGTTATTGACATTAAAGGTAAAGAAATCATCGATAAGATGGTGAAGATGTGTTGTAAGGTGTTAGAGGCTAGGGAAAAGCTATGAGAAACAAAAAGTGCTCCCCCAAATGTCTTCCCAAAACTTGAAAAAAAAAAAATCCATTTCCAAGTTTAAGTTTGTTGATGGACCCATTTGTCATACGTGGGTATGATTCAGTCCGTTATGTGGGGTCCAGTTAGGTTATTTGTAATTTTATTTTATTTTTATAGTAACCATAATAGGGGTGATGTGAGACTTTAGTGTGAAAACACTTTTATGTGAGAGAATTTGGTTAGATTTGATTTAATTCATAACCTATTTTCATTCTTTCATTCTTGATTGATTCTCATACCTTGTGGAGTAGGTATTTTCTCAAACCATATAAATTTATGCTTTCTTGTTCATGTGTTTGCTTGCATTTGTTTGGTTGTTTAGATTGTTTGGGCTTATCATTTGTCTATTTGGTTTCTGTTTCTATTATTCTTCACTCCCCTACATTTCTAAGCACGTGCGGTTGTGTGTGTGCATGTGAAGACAAAGGTCTGACACAGATTTCATTCTGATACAAGTTGAAGATTTCATTATGGTACAAATAGAAGTAAGTTAAATGTCCATCCCTTGAGATTGTTACCTCTTATGGGAGAAGGATCTTAACTCCAGTGAACAAGGGGAACGAATACTAGCCCTAAACAATGAGAATGGTGTCCTAGCACAACATGCACCTGTTGGAACTTAAGATTGCAATTTTGGTTCTTTTAACTACAACTCAAGTTGAAGAAGGCAATCTAGAACGTAAATGCATATCCTTGGATGATGATAGACATAGCACAAAGAATTCACAAGGTTCAATGAGAAGATTCAACTTTTGATTCTTCTTCTAGGTCACAATTCCTGGCTTCTGTCTGTTTTGTATTTTTGGATTTCCTCCAAAAATAAAAGTTGGATGTAACAGACTAACAGTTTCACTTTGTAGTTTGTTCCCTCTTCTTTCTAGGTTCATTCACTTTATTAGCACACACGTTTGCATGCACTTACACACAAAATATGAGAAGATGGAGACCAGGTGTCTTCCTTTAAATTTAATAAGCGTTCAAGTGTTTTCTTTAGTTGCTTACCAGTTTCTTTGAAATTAAGGGCAGTATTAAGGTTCTTTCAGATTTTATACATCTGCATGAACTGATTGGAAATGGTCGGAGACGCAGTATGACAGGATATGCCTTTTTTGGTGTATGTATGTGCGTGCTTATCAGACATGCTTTTAGAGTAAATGGCAAAATATGCCAGTTTTTCATTTTATTCATTGTTGGAATGTCAATGTTGCTTCAATTCTACTCTTCTTTGTATTAAATGAATTCTATGCTTGCCTTAAAAAGCAAAACACAAAGACTTAAGTGGGACAAACTGGCCAACGGCCACTTTTCTAATTTGTTAGAATTCGAAATATTAGGCCAACTTTTGCTGTAGCAGCCACAATTAGTGAGTACCATAAAGATTAATAGTTTAGGCAAATTAATTGAGCTTGATACCAATGAGTTGAGGTCATTGTTGCTGGCAGTCAAATATCTCACTCCCCAGGGTATAAAACCCAGAGGAAACAAGTGGCAGATAAATGGATTCCTGCCTCTGCCAGAAAGCTGTTTACTTGGTATATTCATCTTCATTTGATTTGAATGTAGTCGTCAAAGTATTATAGCAAATACCATTGACGCATAGCTATCAGCAAGTATAGGAAATAATTTTGTGCACAACATAGTTGAAGCTTTTGAAATGTTGCTTGAATATAGAACTTGAACCTCAATAATTGTCTATATGCTCGTGTCTTCAATTACACAATTAATTCTCTTTTATCAATTTTCTTTTGTGTGTGTGCGATTTAATAGATGAATGGTGATGAACACGCAGGTCTTTTACTATGAATTCAATAAGGAAGAGCAGTTGGCAGCCTTGGAAGAAGAAAAGAGAATCATGGAAGAGAGAAAAAGATTGAAAGAAGCTGGGATGATCGGAAGCACCATGGATGCACTCGAAGGGGCAGCGTCATTGGTGGGTTCTGGGGTTGGGATGGTGGGGACTGGCATTGGTGCCGGAGCCGGGTTTGTTGGAAGTGGACTGAGCAAGGCTGGAAAATTCATGGGCAGGAGCTTTACAGGGCAATCCAGTGCTAACAAGAGGAGTGGTAACAGCACTCCAGTGACTCCTGCA
>JAJIYU010021009.1:0-10214 GCA_030144865.1 Tinospora cordifolia | reverse complement strand
TACTTTCTTCTTTTATTAATAAAGAAGTTGAATTTTTCTTTACCTTTAATTGCCTTGATTTTATTATATGTGAATTTGTACTATTGAATTTACTCTAAGGCAAGTGGTATTCAAAAATAGAAAGTCAAGTGTGTGTCGCTTGTAAAGTAACACCGGCCCGACCCGCCAATTGGTTAAGTCCACCGTCAACATAATGGTGGTTGTCCAAAACTCAAGGAATGTAGGGGTTGGGGTGTTACATAAAACAAGTCTGCTATCCTGCGATTGATCCCAAGAGAGGACTGCGGTCCTATGGTTGCTGATTGAGAGAGGACTACGGTCTTTGTAGAATAGGAATTGGAAAGTTGAGTCTATGTCTAGCTAGGGTTTTGGTTTTGAGGATCAAAAATCTATAAATAAGACCCCTTACTAGTACTTTTTTATTCATTCTTATGAGTCTAGAGCCAATCAACGATTCTCAGCAAGATTTCTAGTTGAGTAGTCGAGTAATATTTCGTGTTTGGCTAGCAGGGAGGATGAAGTAAGTAGACAAAAAGAAGAACTGAAGAACATCTAGTATGGTTTTCTATTTATTCAACTCTTCAATTTGTGATTTCTCCACTATGTCGGGTTAAGTCTTTTAATTTCTAGGATGTGATTTTAATTGTAATAACCTTTAATTCTAATGTTCAATTAATCTATTCTGATGTTTTATTTTTTATTTTGTGTTCTTAATGTTTTTTTTATTAGCCATGGATAAATTAATCTCAGATTGTTAATCTAACTCGAGAGAGAGGTTTAACAATTGGATAATTAGAATATAGACCTAGAATAAATGATTGACTAGGAGTTGTTGATTTTTTAGGAGGTTGCACAAGAATTAAGATTTTAATGCATTAGTTTATTGACTATATGCCTCGGGAGGGGGTATTAAGTATTTAGGCACCTCGGGAGAGGGCTTTAGTGACAGTGCTATAACCTATAAAATTAAGAATAATCTTAATTAAAATAAGAATTGAGGGAGAATACAAGAGATTTCATAATCCTAGATACTTAATTCACAAAGTTTTCAATCTAATATTTGTGTGCTTTCAATTCACTTCTAATGTAATTTGAGTTTTCAATATTTAACTAGATTTTGAGTCTTAATAACGTTAAGATCAAAAGTAAATTGGGATTTAATATATTAAACATATACCATTCCCTAAGGATGATATCCACTTATTTACTATATATTACTATCGCGATCCTGTAGACTTGCAAGGTTGTCAACAACAGACAAAAGGAGGAAACTCCTAGAGTTCCAAACAGGCGAGAGAGTGTCCTTGAGGATAAGTCCTCAAAAAGGAATTAAAAGGTTCGAATATAAGGGGAAGCTATCGCCTAGATTCACAGGTCCATTTGAAGTACTTAGAAGAATAGGGGAGTGCACCCATGAGTTAAACCTACTAAACCAAATATCCTCGGTACATAAAGTCTTCAACGTATCGATGTTGAGAAAGTACGAACCTGATCCCTCTCAAATAATCCATTGGGACGAGGTAAATATCCAAGATGATGCTACTTATGAAGAAGCAACAGTGAGGATCCTTAATCACAAGGCACAAAACTTGAGGACGAAAGATATTTCCTTAGTCAAAGTTCTTTGGAAACATCATGGAGTAAAGGAAGCCACCTAGGAGCTGAAAAGTGAAATGAGGACTAAGTATTGACACCCTTTTAGTAGAAATATGCGAGAAAATAACATCCGAGTAAATGTGTATAAATTTTGAGGACGAAATTCTTTTTAAAAAGGGTAGGTTGTAATACCCAAAAAAAATTGTACAAAATGAAATGAAATGATTCCCTTCAATTATATGTGTAATTAATTTGGTAGAAGTCCATTTGCTCCGAAGACTCTCAGTGAAATAAGAATAATGAAATGAGATGAAACAAAGATAAATTTATGAAAATTGAGGTAAAATATTATTGAGGTCTAAAAGATAATGAAATTAATTCATTAGAAGTTCATTTAATTTGTTGATGTGGATGTCATAAGAAGAGAATTAGAAATATACCAAGAGCATGGTTTTGTGAGAAGTCCAAAAATAGAGGAATGAAAGATGAAAAAATAGAAAGTTCTCAATGTATACACTAGAAAGTTTCCTATGCACACAAAGGGATGTCCAAATCTTTGCTAATCTATATTAGAAAGAATCCCAAAACATTGCTAAACCATATTAGAAAAATGATCATGAGCACACCAAGAAAATCGAGAATAGAAGTTTCCAATATTAGAAAGTTACCTATGAGCACACCAACGAATCAAGAATAGAAGTTCCCAATAGAAACTTCCATGCTTGCACATGCCCAAACCGTGTTCACACAAGAAGAAGGAAACCCTAAACCATCCAAGCTTTGTTGACCAAGTATTATTGATCATGTGTGCACCACAAGAAAAAGAATCAAAATAGAAAGTTGCCCATGCTTGCTGATTTTGTGCGCACCAAAGAAATGGGAAGGAATCTTATGCTATCCATACGACCAAGGAAGTAAAATGAAGTTGCCATGCTAGTTTTGTGCACACAAAGAAAGGAAATTCCATGAGATTGATGCCCAAACCAAATCAGTAAGTGAACCTTGTGTTCACACATGAGAAGGAAACTAAATAAGACACAAAGCTTGTTTTCACACATGAATAGGAAACCCTAGTGGTTCCACTTGCCCAAACTATGTGCACTCTCACTCTTTACATGCCAAAACGTCCACACAAGAGAGATGGAAAGTTGCTATGTGAGCATACTCAAAACTGTCCCCTAGAGCTTGGAAAACTCTATATAATGGTCCTCTATGTTCTCATTCTCTTCATCCCAAAGCAAGAGTTGATCAGATCTCTCTTAATTTCTCTAACCTTTCTCTTGGCACCTCTTTTGGTTCTTGAGTATTTTTGAACATTATTGAGTGATCTTGTGTGAAGGTTCAGTGTTCTTGAGTGTTTTAGAGTAATGAAGTGCTGCTACATTGCAAAATATTCCAACTGAATTGTTCAATGGAGGAGGAAGTGATTTCTAAACTTCTACATTTGTAATACCCCAGCCCCCGAGACTTTCAATTGGACTCAACCACAAGGACGGCCAGGCTAGTATTACATTTACAAGTACACAACTTGCTTCACATTCTATTTCAATTACCCCAAGTCTTATTAATTTATAATGAGCACACAACCCAAACAATTTAATTTTAAATTAAATAGACTATTACAAGGGAGATAAAGAAGATCTTCAATCTTTATTCATTCAATATAATAAGGAAATACATACTTTGAATCTTAAATACTTAAAAGAAATAAAGAAAAAGTACAGAACTCAAAATAGAAACTAAATTCAGTGGAAGTCTTAATTTAAATAATCAAAATTTGGGTAACATGCTCCTACATGTAAATATCCAAATTTAAAACCCTATCTAATTTCAATGGTCTTTATGATTCAATTTTCTAAAAAATCAGAGAGGAAGGGGGTGAACATATACCCCAGTGGATCAATCCATAAACAACTAAACTACTAATTCAAATAAAAAACACATCTAAATTCAAACACTTACAAACATTACGTGATTCAAACAAAATCTTTGGTTATTGTTGACGTGAAGACTGAAAATGGTTCTAATCCCTTGATGTTCTTATTAAAATACTCCACTCTTGGATAAAAAGACAATTCATCTTGTCATATTCCATTGGAATGGTCTCATGTTCATATTTCAAGTACTTTGGTTTATACTCATTCACACTCAGTGATGAGACCCATATACACTAAGTATATGTAAAAAAACACTCATAACATCACTTAGACTACAATGCCAGTACGTGGTTCATAAACTTCAATGTCTTGAACTTAATTCTCACATATTGATGAATCTAAAATTAAAATAATAAAATTAAGAATAAAATATTCAAAAAAAATATGAAAACAATATATAGCATGCTTCATAATTCAAATAAAACCTAAGCATGAAAACTAGGCATGACATCGTATCATGAATACTTAAAACATGCATACATGATAAATTGAATTTAAATCATGATTAAACACGCTAAAAGCTGAAACTAAATGTGCTAAATTGAAAATAAAAGATGCATGAGCATGCTAGAAATTTAAACAAGAAAAGTAGAAGTGTAAGAAATCTCATCCAACTTATGAAGCATTTTCTCAAAATTTTAGCAGAGGTTCCTTTCCTCAACACATCTAGCATTCCAAAGATAACTCAAGAATAGTCAATTAAACATCAAAACACTCAAGAATACTTCAAGATCATTCAATATCAAAAGGGTTGCCAAGAAGAAGGCTAAAACAAGCTAAGAGGGAAATGTCAACTCTTGCTTTCGGGTTAAGAAGGAGTGTGCACAAGGGTGGGTTATATAGATTTTCAAAAGGGCATAGGGCATAGCTTGAACAGCTTGGGCAGCTCACAAATGAGTAACTTTCCATTGGTAAAGGGGATGGTTAGCGTACAATAGGGCAAGTGAGCACACGGTTTGGACAATTGGAATTAGGGTTTCTTATTTCACAAGATGTGATCTTTCTTTTGTTTCCTATATGTGCATGAACATAAATCAGATTTAGAAAAACTTTTAAATTACTTAGGATGTCCATTTAGATCAGATTTTGTGCTCGTGACATGTTTCTTCATTAATTCATGTGCTTAGGCATCACACATACATTTTATAGAAACATTTCATTTGTGGCTTCATGGGAATACATACACTAGGCTTTTTAGTTGGCTTTGTTTCTATAGTTGGTGTGCATAAATTAGCAAGAAAATCAAGTCAAGGTGCGAGTAAGAAATCTTTCTAATGTAGTTTGGCAAGTGTCAAGAATCTTTCCTAGCGTTATTCATACTTAGGCATCAATCTTGCATGATTAGAGACTTTCTTATTTCTTCTTCTCTTGGACGTCACCTAATAATTTTGCAACGAAACTAGTGGTGCGTCAAGTATAGGGAGTATGTAATCGTTGTTTGATGTGCACTAGATAAGATCATTTTACTCATGGAATCTTTCCCATTTCTATCCTTTGGACGTTGAGCATGGCTTTTGGTGTGTGCATGATCTAAATTCAGTGGACACATGATCATAGTTCCAAACTTCCAACCTAGGCTCTTGAATCAACATGAGATACTATTTCAAATTGAGCTCATAGAAAGTTTCTATTCTTGAATTCCCTCTCTTTTAGGCATTACAAAGAGGCTTAAGCAGCATTCTAACATGGATAAAATCCCCTTTTTATGTAAAGGGTGCATGGACTTAGAGTGTACGTGATGGCTATATGAACACATTTCTAAAATAGCTAGGATTTGCTTGTGCATGCAAATGAGACATTTTGTATGTAACATATGTGTATGAAATCACTCTTCTTTGTTTCTAAACAACGTGGAACATCTCTAGGGTATGAGTGCACATGATAATGGCATCATGACTCATGTGACTTGCACATGCTTAGGGGTGATGACACTTTTGGGCCCACATGATTTTAATAAAAAATAATATCGTTTAATTGGCTAGGTTTTTCTCCATTTTCTTTCCTAATTTAGATTCCCTAGATGCATACCAAGTAAATGATCTCTTACTTTTGCAAATGAAATGAATTTTGGGCACCTAGGTCATTTGAGGTGTTCACTTCATTTCATTTTATATCATTTAGTACAAAATTTTTGGGCATTACAACCTACCCTCTTTCGTCCTCGAAATTTGTACAAAATTAGGAATTCCTAGTGAACAAGTGTGGGTATTTTGTCTTTATTTCTCTCTCCAGCTCCCAGGTAGCTTCTTCTATCATGTGATGTTTCCACAATATTTTAACTAAGGGAATATCCTTAGTTCTCAGTCTCTGCATTTTGTGATCAAGGATTTTAATTGTCGCTTCTTCATAAGTGGTATCATCTTGGGTGTTCACTTCTTCCCAGTGGTTGAGATGAGAGGGACCTGGTTCATACTTTTTTAACATAGACACGTGGAATACGTTATGAGCTGAGGTCATTTGATTGGGAAGATCCAACTCGTAAGCGCATTCCCCAATCCTTTTAAGTATTTCAAAGGCTCCAACAAATCTTGGTGATAGCTTCCCCTTGAATCCAAATCTTTTGACACCCTTCTAAAGACTAATCCTTAAAAACACTTTGTCACCCACTTGAAACTCTAGGGGTCTCCATCTCTTGTTAGCATAGTTTTTCTGATGACTCCGAGCTATAATCAACCTCTTCTGGATTAATTTGACTTGGTTGTTTGTTTTCTTCCACCAAGGCTGGCCTGGTCAATACATGGTCTTCAAGTTCAGCCCAACAGCTTGGTGATTTGTATGGTCTTCCATAAAAAGCCTCAAATGGAGCCATCTTAATAGTTGTTTGATAACTGTTGTAATAGGAAAACTCCACTAGGTGTAGTTACTTGCTCCAATTCCCTTTAAAGTCAAGGACACAAGATCTTAACATGTCCTCTAATGTCTAGATAACTCTTTTAGGCTACCCGTCTGTCTGAGGGTGAAAAGCAATGCTCATGGTGAGTTTAGTACCTAACTCCTTCTATAGATCTAATTGGCAGGAAGTGAGCCACTTTAGTGAGACGATCCACAATCACCCAAACAGTGTCTTTTCTTTTGATTCCTGGGTAGACCATTGACAAAGTCCATGACAATGTTATCCCATGTAACACCCCAACCCCCGTATTCTTTCTATAAGTGTTTAGATTTAACCACTATTGAAACAGTGGACTTAACCATAAGGCGGGCTGGGCCCGGTGTTACTTTACGAGTGACACACACTTGACTTTCTATTCCCATTATCCCATGCCTTAATGCAAAATAAGAGTACACAACCCAACTAAATTTAAACAAGGCCACATTATAAGAGATAAAGGAAATTCTAAATTTTTATTAATTCATAAAAATTTCATAACTTTCAACTTAAAATGGTTACAACGGAATTCATAACAAAACTGGGCAAACAGTCCCTACATAGAAATTTCTAAATAAAATCAAAGGAGATATTCGAAGTCCTTGCATATTCAGTTTTTTGAAAAATATTACAAAAAGGGTGAGCGTTAAGCTTAGTGGATCTTAAATGACCATTTTCATATTCAAATCACTAACATATTCATAATTCAAACACTAACAAACATTAGGCGTTCCAAGCATCAACTTGTGTAAAGTTGGAAATTAGACCAAAAGAGTTTTTCAACCTTTGATGTTCTCAACTAAGTGACTCTTTAGAGTGAAATACGACCTTTCATAGTCATTTTCATTGGACTTTGGACTTAGGGACTCAAACCCACCAACCAATCACTTAGGTATTACAAACCTTATGAACTAATCATAAGAAGAGAACACCCAGAGCAACTATATGTCTACTATGATGGTACATGATTAGGATCACCATATTCTTATATTAAATCCCATAATCATAAAATATAAATAAAATTTCAAAATATGACATTAAAGTTAAAATAAATTCAAAATTTCGTAGAACAAAACATTCATCATTCACCTCATGCATCAAGCATTTAGACAATCCCTAAACACATGGTACTAGCGAGGGACGTTCATCATGTATACATGAAAATGAATGAGATCAAACTAAAAACATGCATAAATACTGAAAACTAAAATTATATTAAATGGATTTCAGAAAAGAAATCACACAAAAATAAACATGTCAATGTTTCAAACAAGAAAAAGGTATTTAAGAAAAACAACTTCCACCTTAAGTGATGTTTTTCCAAAAATTCCAGTAGAGGTTCCCTTTGCTTTAGCACTTTCGAATCTCAACAAGACAACTCTCTACTAATCACTAAATACTAAAACTAAAAGTCTCTCACTTACGCACAAAAGAAAATGAGAAGAGAGGTAAAGAAGAAGAAGAAGAAATTTGAAAGCACAATAGGGAGAAGTCTCTCTTGTTCTTGGAATAAGGGATTGTGAGCAACACAGCGGGGTATTTATAACTTTTTTCAAGAGCCAAGGGAGACTTCCTAGGGTAGCTTGGGAAATATGGGCAGCCTTTCACTTTTGAGCAAGTTTTCAAACACTAAAAGAGAGACATCGTAAGTATTGCACAAGGATCACTAAACTTGCCAATTTTTTTTATGGCATATAAAGATATCGCTGGCCTAATTCTAATTCAAATTCTAGAAGATATATTCATTCTAGAACCCTTCTTTATCCATTTTGGACGTCCCATAAGAAGAAAGAATATTCTCTTAGAACCTTCTCCTTTGGTTCTCTTGCTTGCTCATCACATAAGGTAAATAAGACAACGTTTTCTCTCTTCTTTTTTGGATGTCCAGCCAAGTGAGCATATTATCACATCATGAGAGGCACCATATGTAATAACCCAAAATTTTGTCAAATAATTAAAGATAAATAAGTTTAATGAAATTAAATGAAATACGTAAAGTGAATCAACTTTGAAGATTTTAAAAAATTTTTGGGTGCAAATTATGGGTAGGCAAAGGAAACCTTAATTCGATATTTAAATGAAAATGTCAATTAAGCAGAATTAATTATGAAATTAAAAGAATAGAAATAAAGTACACACACACATATATAGGTTAATGTGTGTGTTAGCACAATGAATAATACTACATATTATAGGAATATGTATATAGAAAAATTTACATAATTGAATTAAAAATGCAGTATGTGTGTATTTATCTAAAATAAATATAGCATTATATAAGTATCAATTTATAATTACATAAATAATTATCTGAAAATAAAAATATGAAATAAATATAAATAAAAATATATGAAAATGAAGAAAAAAAAATGTAGATTATTAAATTTTTGGCATCAAAAATATTAAAGAAATAGAAATATCTCACATAAATACAATATTAAAGAAATAGAAAGGAGGAAATATTAGAAAATTAATAAAATAGAAAGACATGTGCAAAAATCCATGTTTACATCAATTTGAAAGTGTATAATTAGCAAATTTCGGTTAATAGCAACCTTAGAAGTGATTTTGGTAATTAGAAACTACATCAAATGGCCAAAAATACGTAATCCACACGATTTACGATCCAACGGTCAAGATCAGGCACGCACCAAACAATCGGATGCACTGAATCACTGAAATCCAATGATTCACAAATGATCTGCCCCATCCAATGGATGAGATCAAAACCACACGAACACCCAGATGCACCAAATTAGCATAATCCAACGGCCCATAATCAATCCGCCTGATCTAACGGTCCGGATTCATTTTGTTGATCACGAATGTACAGCGATCGAGGAAGATCGGACGGTCTAGAAGGGTTTTGTTAATCACGTTCAAGATCTAAACATTGCAACCAATGACAATCCAACGACCAGGATTTGTGCTCGCGTTGTGATGATCACCAGTGTTGCGCTCAAGGTTCATCCAACGATGAAGATCAAAGCCGCATTGTTAATCGCAAATGATGTTGTGCTCGAGGATGATCTGATGGATTGGACTTGATACATTTTTGATCGATCACGAATGATGCTGTGCTCGAGGCTCATCCAATGGTGAAGATCAAAGCCGCTTTGATGATTGCGAATGGTTTGCTGCGCTTGAGGAAATCCAACGGTCCAGATCAGATCAGATATGTTGATGCATTCGAGGACGATTTGACGACCCACGATGAATTCGTTAATCATGACCATAATCTGAGTGCCGCAATCGAAGATCATCAACGACCCAAATTTATGCTCCGATTAAAATTGAGATTAATAACTGAAAAATAACAAAAAAAATCCTAAAAATCTAAAAATTGTGTTTCTAAATTTCCCAAATACACTTGCTATTTTCCTATACTTGGGGAGCATGAAAATTTGAATAATTAGCAAGTTTCCTACAAGGAGAACACCAAAAACTTGCCATTCTACACCATTTTGAACTCTATATAAAGGACCCCTAGTGCTCTCATTGTTTTCATCCTTAGTCAAGAGCATACTAGTCCCTCTTGACTCTCTCTAGCTTTCTTCTTGGCAATCCCCTTAGTTCTCGAGTGATCTTGAATTGTTCTTGAGTGTTCTTGAGAGTTTTGAGTGTTTTTGAGTGTTCTTGACAGTTCTTGAGTGTTTGAAAGCTGTGAAGTAACGAAACTCTGCTAGATTTCAAAGGTATGTAGAAGAGATTTATTTAAAGTGGAAGTGATTTCTAACTTTTACTTCTTTATTTTAATTTGAATAAGTCTTGCATGTGTGATGATGTTTTGAAGTTGAATGATTGAATATATG
>JAJIYU010021008.1:0-10197 GCA_030144865.1 Tinospora cordifolia | reverse complement strand
TTTAAATAAATACTCAAGTCAAGCATAAAATATAATAATTCTAAACTTTAAGACATAGAAAAATAAATATATTTATTTTATTTACTGCTTTGGAAATTATTGAATATAAATAATTATATTAAAAAGATTTATTTTATTTTATTTTTATTGAAAATGACTATCTGCGTCCAATTTTAAAGTAGTAGTTGATTGATATATCAAAAAGAAAAAAAAGAAAAAAAAAGTCGAAAACGAGTCTTTTTCAGGTGGTGTTGTCTGCGGCGGTGTCTTGTGAGGGGGAGAGTCGGAAAATTTTCAAATTTCAAAAAACCCACAAACTGCGAGAACTTTGAAGGGGCCCTGAAACGGGTACAAGAAAAATGGCGAAGGAGCAGAACCCTCAAATTCAAACCCTAGAGAACCCGACTTCCAAAGAGCAATCCGACAAAGACAACGAGCAAGAAGAAGATGATGAAGAAGAAGAACAAGCAGAGCTTCGAGTGAAAGAAATGGCCGAGTTGATTCGCCATTACCGAACAACTCTTCCGAATCGGATCTCGAAAGCCCTCTCGTCTCTCCTTGTAGCTCAAAGACCTGTTTTTCACAATAACTCGTTTCAGCTTCCGGAGATTGGAGCGTCCGGAGATAGAAACCCAGGTGATTTTTCTAGGGTTTCTGTTTTTTCTTTTTCTTTTTTTTTTGAAGTATTTATTCCCGCTTTGTTAAATCTCTGTGTAGGTTTAGTTGAGGTTTGTCCAATTGCTGTGTTTTAGAAGTTTGTTGCTTTGTAAGTTCCAAGAGAATAAGTTGCCCAAATTCTTTTTTTTTTTTTTTTGTTTTTTTGTTTTTTTTTTGTGGGGGGGGGGGGGGGGGGGGGGGGGGGGTTGGTTTTTATAGGTGAGGTCTTGGGGTGAGTCACCGCATCATTTAATGCTTAAGATAGCTTCATCATCTCTTATCTCATGTTTCATTAGATAATGGTCTAATTTATTAATATTTATTTATTTTTTTATCCATCCAAATCATCATTCTTATCTCTTTATTATATTTTCATTAATTATTTTGATTTATACATCACCCTAATTATCAAACAACATATATTTATATATATAATTTCATTTTCCAACTAAGCGCGCACACACACACACACACATATATATATATGTAATAATCATCATCATCATATATATATACTTTTCTATTTAATTTAAATACACCCCTCTATATATATATTCTTGCATATTAATACATGTATTTATACATATGTAAATGCAATACTTAATTTATTACATAAATTTATTTTATTCATTTTTTTAACTCCAATAAATAATTATTATCATTATTTATTTATTCTAATTTCTCAAGTAATACACTTATTACTTAATACTTTCACCAAAAATCATGTATAACCATTTAATACATACATTGATTAATACCATTGTCAAAAAATTTCGTATTTTTGTATAATCATGTATTTTTTATTTATAACTCATTAATTTATACAGAAAAATATATATCGAACCCGTCGACTGAATGTCCGAAAATACGGGTCGTTACATGATATCAGAGCCTGGGTTTCAAAGACTAAAGAACACTGATAAGTGAAGGGCCTAAGTGACGTTAGAGTGAATGCAAAAGTAAACAAAACCCTAAACTTAAGGAAAAAAGGGGAAAACTATCAACCATGAAACATATTTTAAACATAATGTACGATAGTACTAAGTTTTAGAGTTAGGTCTATTTCGAATAGATGAATAACCAACAATTCAATTCAAAATGCAGATAAAATATGCCACCCAAGCGGGGTGGAGCCAAGAGAGGCAGACCATCGACCAGGCTTAGGGAACCAACACCACCACCACTATCAACTCTAGTTTAGCCTGAGATGGACGCTATACAGAGGCTCGAAGCTGTGGTTAGGGCCTCTAACGATGCAATGCATGCCCAAACAACCTTATTGAGGAAGAGACTTGATAGATTGGAGGATGAGAGGTAGAGGTATGAGCCATCCACGTCGATAGGACCTTTTGCCCCTGTTGCACCAGTGGCAACGGTCGCTTCCACTATAGTGTCGCCATCGCATATTCCACCGGCACCACCAGCTCCAGAGCCACCAATTTAGGCAGCAGTGGCACTAGTTGCCCCTATCCACGATAAGCAAGGAGATAAAAGAGCCTACACTCAACTCTTCAAGAGCTTCATGGACTTACGCCCTATAATGTTTACGGGCGGTATCAACACGGAGGCAGTAGAGCATTGGTTGCTAAATATGGAGAAGGACGCTGAAACCCTGCGGTTATCTGAGACAGATCAGGTTCTATTCTCAGCACATATGATGGAGGGTGAGGCTGCCAAGTGGTGGTGATTTACTAGGCGCATAAAGGGCTAGATCACATCTTGGGCCAGATTTAGAGAGCTTTTTCTGGGGCTTACATTCCGGAGGCTGAGTGGGAATGTAAGAAGATAGAGTTTCTGAGCTTACACTAAGAACTATGACAGTGAGATAGAATACCCATCGGTTCTTACAATTGGAGCTGTATGCATCCTGGATAGTATCTGAGCCGAGAGAGAGGGTTGGATATTATCGATGAGGACTGAGCATCGCTATTAGATAAGCGACTACCACGTCGAGGGCCTAGACCTTAGAGGAGATTCAAAGGTAGGCTGAGTGGTATGAGATGGACGGGTTGGATGAGCATCCTAAGATCTCCATTGTACCGAGTAGCGCCTAGCAGACACAGTCACAAACTCAATCACCATACAGAGGTGGATTCAAAGGATTTAGGGGTCATGGTCGTTACTAGAGGCACAAGAAGAGGAAGTTTTTTGAGAACATCGCTCTCTAACAGGCCGCTATAACAATTGTTGCACTTGCGACCACTCCTATTCAGTCATAGCCACAAGTAGAGTAGTAGAGTACATTTTATGTGGATCGAGGTAGAGGCTGCAGTCGAGGCCACGGACAGAGTCAGGGCTACCAAAACGGATAGAGGCCGCTCCTTACATGCTATCTGTACAGACAGGTTGGACACAAGAGGGCTGAGTGCCCAATTCTTACTGCAAGTCCCAGTTTTTTCACCCCTGCCTTCAAAGACAGAGCACAGGCTGTCACACTACCTGACCCCGACTTGACGAGGACCTTGGTAGAAGGTATTGTTTCGCTTCTTGATTTATCTATATATGTGCTGATTGATGCTGGTTCTACCCTATCTTTTATTTTTGGATGTGTTGTGGATAGATTAGGGCTTAGACCAGTTAGGTCTCCCACTTATTTGATATTGAGTACTGCTACTGCAGAACAAATCTACCCCAACATGATTTGTGAAGGATGTGTACTTAGATTGGGAGACTTTAAAAATATTGTAGACTTCCAAGTGTTGGAGTTTCTTGAGTTCGATGCCATACTCGAGATGGATTGGCTGGCTGCATACCACAAACATGTCGACTACTTCGCCAAGAGGGTTGTATTCTAGATCCCGAAGTGACCTATTGTTGTCTTTAAGGGTAGAGCTTCTAGTAGGCAGAACACCCATGGCAAATTGGTCACACAACATGACATGGACATTCTGGCCGGTTTGACAGCCATAGATGAGGGACCTTTACAGTTGAGTGTCAATGAGATTTTAGTCTCCAGAGACTTCCTAGACATGTTCCCCGAGGATCTACCCAACTTGCCCCTTAAGTAGGATCATCATCGAGGTCATCCCAAGGACACGACCAGTGTCGATTCTTCCTTATCACATGGTGCCGGAAGGAGTTACAGGAGCTGAAGATTCAGCTAGAGGAGTTATTGGGTAAGGGTTTCATTACCCCTAGTGCGTCACCTTGGGGCGCTCTGGTATTGTTTGTGAAGAAGAAGGATGCGAGCCTCTGCTTATGTATCAACTATAGACAGTCAAGGTGACGATTAAGAATAAGTATCCTCTTCCATGTATCAACGACTTGTTTGATCAGCTTAGGGGTGCCAAGGTGTTTTCGAAGATTGATTTGAAATCAGGGTACCATCAGTTGAGGGTCAGGAAAGAGGATGTGCAGAAGACAACATTTCGCACTAGATATGGGCACTACGAGTTCTTAGTCGTGTTGTTCAGCGTAACGAATGCCCCTGCTATGTTTATGGACCTCATGTAGAAAGTGTTTCGGTTATACCTTGATACCTTTGTAATTATCTTCATTGATGATATATTGATCTATTCGACGTCTCGAGAGGAACATACCGAATACTTGAAGATCGCATTGTAGACCTTGAGGGAGCATAAGTTTTATGCCAAGTTCAGCAAGTGCGAGTTTTGGTTGTCAGAGGTCCGATGTTTGGGTCACGTGGTTAGAGCTAAGGGTATTTCTATTGATTCGGCTAAGGTTGAGGCGATGATTAGCTGGCCGAGATCTACCATGGTAACTGAAATCTGCAGCTTCTTAGGTTTAGCAGGCTATTACCGTCATTTTGTTAAGAACTTTTTGAAGATTGCCACTCCGATGACGAAGCTAACAAAGAAGGATACTCCATTTATATGGGATGATGGGAGTGAGAATGTCTTTTTTGAGCTTAAGCAGAGACTAATATCTGTTCCACTGCTAGTGGAGCCAGAACCTGACCGAGAGCTGACTATATATACTGATGCATCACAGATAGGCTTTGGATATGTGCTGATGCAGAATGATGGGGTTGTCGTCACGGCAGTTGAAAGTTCATGGGAGGAACTACCCCGTACATGACTTAGAGCTGGCAGCACTATTGTTTGCATTGAAGATATGGCGACATTACCTCTATGGAGAGCGTTTCACGCTCTATTCGGATCACAAGAGCCTCAAATATATGTTCTCATGGAAGGATCTGAACATGAGATAGAGGCGATGGATGGAGCTGTTGAAGGACTATGACTTTATTATCAAGTACCACCCAGGGAAGGTTAATGTAGTGGCCGATGCTTTGAGCCGGAGACGGGTCAAGATTGCATGTATGGCTCGACACATATCTCATGAGTGGAGGATGATTGACTTTGTCACAACTATGAGTATCCGTGAATCATCCTCTGAGGCCAGAGTCAGTGCATAGATTACAGCCCAACCACTTCAGGTTCAGGAGATCACGGAGGGACAGCCTCGTGATGCAACCTATGATATGTTCAGGGGTTGGGCGAATGACGCTTCTCATAGAAAGTGGTCATTTGATTTATAGGGTGCACTGAGGTTCAGGGGATGACTATAGGTACTAGATGATGCTAGCCTGAGACGTAGTGTGCTCAAGGAGCTGCACCATTTGAGATATGTTGTTCATCCGGGTACCAATAAGATGTATTAAGATGCTAAACGCACATATTGGTGGCCTGGGATGAAACAGGACATAGTAGTCTTCATCCAGCGATGTGATACATGCCAGCAGGTTAAGACTGAGCACCAAAGACCTGGTGGACCCTTATAGCCCTTATCTATAGAGGAAAGGAAGTGGGAACACATAACCATGGATTTCGTTATAGGACTGCCCCATACACAGAGGAGACATGATGCTATTTGGGTTTGTTGTGGATTGTTTGACGAAGTCAACCCACTTTCTTGCCATGAGTACTGAGGATTCAACGAAACGGTTGAGCCACTTTTACTTTAGAGAGATTATGAGGCTACATGAGGTTCCCTTGTCCATTGTATCCGACAGAGATGTTAAGTTCACGTCCTGATTTTGGCAGGCATTGTAGACTCAGTTGGGGACAAAGGTGAACATTATCATAACATTCCACCCGCAGACTGATGGCCAATATAAGTGAGTGATCCAGATTTTGGAGGATAGTTACACTCCTGCGTTATAGATTTTGGTGGTAGCTGGGAAGATCATTTGGCCTTATGGGAGTTTGCTTATAATAATAGCTATCAATCAAGCATTGGGATGACACCATTTGATACGTTGTATGGGCGACCATGTAGATCTCCTGCTTGTTGGGCTGAGACAGGTGATAGAGCATCTTGGGTTTTGCCTTCATACAGGAGTAGAATGAGATGATACAGCGAATCAAACAGAATCTGAAGGCTACTTAGGACCAATAGAAGAGTTATGCACATAATCGAAGAAGGGTCTTTGAGTTTGAGGTCGGTGATCATGTTCTCCTCCATATTTCACCTCATAAGGGGCAAACATGATTCAGGATTTCAAGAAAGCTTGCACCGAGATATGTTGGGCCTTTTGAGATTCTTGAGAGGATAGGCCCCATTGCTTATCGCTTAGCTTTGCCGTCACAGCTATCGGGTGTGCATAATGTACTTCATGTTTTTATGTTGAGGAAATATCACCCCAATCCTTCGCATATTATTAATTGGAAGCATGTAGAGTTACAAAAGAACTATACATACGATGAGATGCCCATGGCTCTTATTGATCGAGCTGTAAGGAAGCTGCGCAACAAGAAGATACCTATGGTACGAGTGCACTAGTAGTTTCATGGTGTTGAGCAGGATACATGGGAGAGCGAAGATTTCATGATTCGAAATTATCCTAAGTTAATGAGTGTTGCTTCTTGACTTCTATTATTTACATTATTGTAAATTTCAAGGACGAAATTGCTTATAAGGAAGGGAGGCTATAACAACCCATGGTTTGATACACAAAAATTATCGGGTCCGATACATGTATTTTCTAGAATTTTTAATGAAAATACACGAATTTTCTCAAATTTTGCCAATTTTGGTTTATTTATTATAAAAATTAGAATAATTGAAAAAAATATGATTTTGATAAGAAAATATGTGAAATTATAGAAAATATAATTCTTGGAGAGTATATGATTTTTTCGAATGATTATATAATTTTTGGGAGAAAAATATAATTTTTGGGTAAATTATTCAATTTTTAGAAAATAATTGTATACATAATGAAAATGGTGTAGAATTGGAGGATTTTGGAAAAGAATAATGAATCAAATGATTTTAATAATTTAAAAAAAAATGATGAAAATTAATTATATATACGTATATATATACATATACACAAAGGAGACAAAAAAAGAAAAAGAAAAAAAATATTAAGCACCTAGGCAGCCCAGGCGCATGGGCCTCGACTGCCCAGGCCCATGTGGGCCAGGCTGGGCGCACGGCGCAACCCTCTTCTTCTTTTTCTCCTTCCCTCTCCCTTTCCTTTCTTTTTCCATTTTTCCTTTAGCCATCAACTTCCTGCAAAAATGGCAAAAACAAGTTTTGCTTCCTAATTTGGGCCACCGGTAGTTGTCGCCGACACGCCACCACTTGCACCACGTGAACTCCGGCCAAGCAACCACCATACTTGGCCACTCCCCGGCCACATGGGTGGCCACATGACACATTTTGGTTCATGCAAAACCTCTCCCAAACATCACAAAACCTAGTTTTTGGTGTAGAAATTAGTTTGAACGAGCCATCTTCCATCCCTCATATCTTTCTCATTCGAGCTCTATTTTGAGCAATCTTCAAGTCCTTGGAAAGCTCTAAGTACCATCTTCAAGAAGATGTAGGCTTTGATTGAAAGCATAGAAATTTAAACAGAAACAACCGAGAAACTTGATGTTTAGCATAGTTGAGCCCAAAAAAATCAGACAAAGTGTGTTTTAGTTGAGTTTGCAAGGCAGTTTCATGGGTCATCCGAACTCCGATCTTAAGGTATCATAGCTCGTTTTAAAGCTTACAATGTCAAATTTAACTTTTGTTTCATAAAGAATAAAAACTAAGCACTTGAAGGATGTCAAAAATGGTGGTGACGTATGCTACTTGATATACATGAATTGGTACTTAAAAATTTTTTGGAAAACCTATCATGATACCATGATTTCATGCTTTCTGTTATGAATTTTTAAAAATAATTAGAAATGTCTGATTTACTTGAAATTTGGAGGGTATGTTTCTAGGATAATTAGTGATCTTTTGTAAAAGTTTGGTCTCAGATAAGTAAGTCTAAGGCAATCAAATGAATGGACTATTGACTGCCTATTACATGTAGTCTTGGAAACCAAAAGTTCCTGATATCCCTATTGAAAAACATAAGAACGAGATTCAAAAATCATGAAATAAAATTTTGGTAACTCGTTAAAAAGTGTAGATCATATCTTAAAAGTTTGGGCAAATTCGACATACGGATTGATCGCAGAAAAATCGTAAACTCTGCTGCACTGGTAGAGCCAAAAAGATCATAAATGAATATTTCTGTGATTTTACTTGAAAACCGTAGTTACTGATATCATAGAGTTGAAAAAAAATTTTGGGAAACATTTGATGGATATATGTCAATTCTGGAAAATTTGGTATAAATTCAAAGGTCAAATTGAGCATAGAAAATTTTGGAAACTTTACCGTGCAGATAGAAAGGAAAATCCAAGAAATGAAGTGTAGGTTATTTTAGTTGAAAAACCTATTAAAAGATGTTTAAAAGTCGAAATATAAAATTTTGATATGTATTTGAAAGGTTTCGCATAAATCCAACAGTTGGATTGATCGCAGGGAAATCGCCAAATTGACTACACAAATAAGAAGAAAAACTAGAATTAAAAGTTTCTGATATTTCAATTAAATACCCCCATCAATTTGAGTCCAATTATCTAATTATAAAATTATGGTGAAAGTATATGAGGCCCAGATCAAATCTGGGAAGTTTTGCGAAAATCCAACGGAGGGATTAATTGCAAAAAAATTGACAAATTTGCTATGCAAATTAAACTAAAAAGGGCTTAGAATTGACTAAGTGTTGAAAATTGAAAATTTTGATCCAATTGACTTGATTTTGACCAAATTGACCAATTTTGACTAGGTTGACCGAGTTTGACCAGTTGACTAGGTTTGACCGATTCGAATTCGAATTGTCTAAGACCGATTAAGAATAGTAGGACCACAATTAAACAATGTTTCATGAGAAACTAAAATTGGGTCTAACATAATGCAGTTTGAGCATAGATCAGGGGATTAAGCCGAGTGTTGAAGGGACATTGGTGCGCGGGACCCGAGGTGAGTAGTTTAATTCAGTTTTTATCTTAATTGTGTTCCTTGCATAAAAAAATGATTGAAATTGTCATCGATTGAATGGTTTCTCGTGTTGAGCTACAATGATTGATTTGAAATATATATAGTTGTACATCGATAGAGAGACCATAGGCTCGAGGTTCGAGTATAGGGTCACAGTACATGATGTGATTGGTTTAGGCTCGAGGTTCGAGCGTCAGGGTTAGGGCATATGATCAGTTCGCCTAGCTTCAGACCCACTCGAGCACGATACGTGAGGACCGAGCACCGGGTTAGGGCGTTCGATTAATGCGCCTAACCCTTGACCCGCTTGAGTGGTCGGTATGCCTAATTCATGACTCGCTCGAGTGATAACCATAGGGTTGTATTTGATGATTTGAAGCCTAGTATTGATATAGTTTTGAGCTGCATGTATTTAAATTGTTTTTCTTCAAACTGTTCCATTGTTTATAATTGTTTTTATAACATATCATGATTCTTGAGAAATTGTTTCACCGTAACTATTCATGCATACATGCACTGTTTTTGGAATGCGGGTTATTTTGACATACTAGTTTTATTACTCACTGAGCCACATTGACATTTAGGTTCACACTCTATAACATTTTAGGTTCCTCAACGACCAATAGAGGGAAAGGCGGGGCAATAGCCTAGTCCCGGGGTGGTCCTCTATTTCTTTTTGATTCTATCTGAGGTCGGTCATATTTTGTACATCTGTAATGGTTCAATGGTTAAGATGTACTTTTGGGACATAATAATATGTAATAGTTTGTTGCTTTCGCACCTTACAGTATAAATGGTTAAATTACTCTAATGTCATTTGTCGTAAAAATTAAAATGTAAGGGCTTAACAGTGATTGGGTGAACTCGACTCATGAGTTAGTTCATTGAGTTACTGTGCCGGTCAGACTATCCTTTAGCCTAGGGAAGGGGTCCCAACAGAAGCCCTAGTCCAAATGCAGTTTCGACTAGCATGTATTCAAATGGTTCTTCTTTAATTGTTATATTGTTTATAATTGCTTTTTTTACTATATTTCATGGTATTAAACATCATTTTACCATTACTATTCATGCATAAAGGCATTGCTTTTGAAATGCTAGTTATGGGTAATACGTTGATTTTACTACTCACTGAGCCACATTGCAAATTAAGCTCACTGCTCTACTAACATTTTAGGTTTATCAACAGTTGACAAAGGGAAAGGTGTAGTGATAGCTTAGTTCCATTGGTCATACTTTACCTTTTTG
>JAJIYU010021007.1:0-10193 GCA_030144865.1 Tinospora cordifolia | reverse complement strand
GTCTAAGGATATTAACATTAATTAAACATGAATATACATAGTCAATTAATATTTTGATTAAACATTCATTGACTTCATATATAAATAATTGAAGAATTATTTATTTACATAACTATTTTATGTACGTTTGTATTGCTTGTAAATAAAGAGGGTGAAAATTGTAAAAAGAAAAAAAAGTTATAAGGATTTTCATATGACAACATATAAGGTTAAAAGGGAACATAATAGTAGATTAGCTCAATGCAATTTTTTAAAAGTAATTGGCCAGAGAAATGACAACAAATTCTAAAATTTTGTAAAATTTTATAAAATTATTTTAATTTTTTTAATTTTAAAGTTACATAGAATTTTAGATGAGCATTAATAACAGCAATAGTTTTCACATTTTTAGAAAAGGAAAAGACACGACTTTATTAAAAAGTTTTTATTTTTAATTATTTTTAATTTTTTACAGTATATTTATACACATCATGAGGCTAATCACTATTCAAGCTACGATAAATCATAAATAGAAGAGCTTTCGAAACTTAAAAAATGGTTACTTTATATACAATATAGATATATTTTTCATCATATGCTAGTTTATTGGGAGCTTCATACTATAAAAAAAAAATTAATTTGAATATTTAAAAACTTTCTATGGTAAAATAGTGAAAGTAGTGTATATATATATATATGTATGTATGTATTTATGTATGTATGTATATTGCTTATGTTATAAAATAAGACAACTTCACTACAAAAAAATATAAATAGAGAACTGAAATAAGATCAGAAAGAGAAATATATGAGAAGAAAAAAGAACCTTCTTATTAATAGAATTCTCAGAAATTTATTAATACAGAAACGAATAACATGGACTCTATTTATAGAGGTTTCTATCTTAACCTCCAAATAATCTTTAACAACAGAAATTGATTTCTTCTTTATTAAGAAATATTAACAGCTCTGATAGATTTTTTTCTCCTTTAATTAATTGATTACATCATCAGTTACATCAACATTGCGACATCAGTTGCATCAACATTGCATATACATCCACTTTATTATTATTATATTTATAATACTCCCTCTTGGATGTTTATTGCTATATGGAATGTGCCTTGTTAAAACCTTACTTGAAAAAACCTTGTGAGAAAAAATTCAAGTGAATAAAAAAGAATATACTATTCCTTTAATAATTTCAGGGCTGCATCGTTAAAAATCCTACAAAATAAAAATCCAATAGGAAAACCTTGTGTAAGGGAAAAAGAGTTAAACCATTTATCTCCTATTCATGAGGATATCATTAGAGACTTTTAAGTTGTCTCATTCCAATTTCATAAATCAATTTTTTAAATGTTGCAGCAGATAGCGCTTTGGTGAATAAATTTGCAAGATTATTACATGATCTTATTTGTTGGATATCAATTGGTTTGTTCTTTTAAAGTTCATATATGAAAAGAACTTTGGTGAGATATGTTTTGTTCTATTACCTTTAATATATCCTCTCTTTAATTGTGCAATACAAACAACATTGTCTTCATATAAGATTGTGAGAGTTTTTTTTATTGAAAGGTAATCCACAATTTTCTATAATATGATGGATCATTAATTTCAACTAGACACATTTTCGACTTGCCTTATAAATTGCTATTAATTCAACATGATTGGAGGAGGTCGCAACTAATGATTGTTTTGTAGACCTCCATGAAATGGTAATCCTACCATATGTAAATAAATAACTAGTTTGAGAGCATGCTTTATGCGGTTCAAATAAATATCCAACATCAGCATAACTGATTAGTCCTAGTTTTGAATTTTTAGAATAAAACAAACCCTAATCAGTTGTTCCTTGGAGGTCTCGCAAAATGTGTTTGATACCATTGCAATGCCTTTGAGTTAAAGATAAACTATATCTTACTAATAGATTCACTAAAAATGATATATCAGGTCGTGTATTATTAGCAAAGTACATAAGTGCACCTATTGTACTAAGATGTGCTACTTCAGGACCAAGAATTTATTCATTATCCTCTCTCGGTCAAAAAAGATCTTTGTGTATATCAAGAGATCGTATGACCATTAGGGTACTTAATGAGTGTGCTTTATCCATATAAAATCTTTTCAGAACCTTTTTGGTATACCTTGATTGGTGAATAAAAATTTCATCTTCCAGATATTCAATTTGTAATCCAAAGTAGAACTTTATTTTTTCAAAGTCTTTCGTTTCAAATTCATTCTTTAAGTAATCTGCTGCCTTTAAGACCTCTTCTGGAGTTCTAATGATGTTTAAATCATCAACATATACAACTATTATCACAAATTTAGATCCAGATTTCTTTATAAAAATATAAGGGCAAACTGGATCATTTTTATATCATTTTTTCAGTACATATTCACTTTGATGGTTATACCACTATGTCCCGATTGCTTCAATTCATATAAGGATTTGTACAACTTAACGGAGTAATGCTCTCAAGATTTTGAATGCTTCAAACATTTTAAATCCTTTAGGGATTTTCATATAAATTTCATTATCAAGATTATCATATAAATATGCTGTAACCACATCCATTAGGCGTACATCAAGATTTTCGTGGATAACGAAAGTTATAAGATATCAAAAGGTTATTGCATCCATTACAAAAGAATATGTTTCATCATAATCGTATTTTATATCTTACAATTTCATTTGTCTCATTTCTTTTACACACAAATACCCATTTATACCCACTGGGTTTTACATTATTTGGTGTTTCAACTACAAGTTCAAAAACCTTTCTTTTTGCAAGTGATTTAATTTAGATTGAATTGCATGTTTCTATTTTGGCCAATCATCCCTAAAACGATATTCTTCTATTGACTTTGGCTCTTGATCATTCTCCATAATATCGAGTGCTACATTATATGCAAAAGCATTATCAAAAATAGTTTCCACTCGATTCTAGCATCTTCTGGTGCTAGTAAAATTTATGGAGTTTTTCTCATTATCTATTTGAGGTGTTTGAATTACTTGAGGAGTTTTATGATCAGATAAATTTTTACTTTCACCAATCTTGTTCATCCCCTCAATAAGGTCATTATTATTATCTTGACCTTTTTTTTCTTACACGAGTATTATCTTTTAAACCAAGCAGTCTACCACACTTCAAGCATGGTTTAGAGTCATTAGCTGCAACACTTATGGATCGTCCTTGTAGGACTTCGATCCTTATTGATGCATTTGTAGCTGATATATATAACTTGGTAACCTGTTTGGAATCAGTTAATGCATTTGGTAGCTGATTCACCATATTTTGCAAATGAATGATTTTCTAAACTTCAAGTTCACTTAAATTTGTACGAGGATGAAGATGATTTGAAGATGTTCCATTCTATGAGATCTTTCCTTTGTAATTGGCTTATTTTCTCCCCCTAATGCTGGAAATGTTTTTTCATCAAATTGACAATAAGCAAATCTTGTTGTAATTACATCTCTTGTTAATGGCTCAAGATATTTTAGTCTTGAAGGAGATTCATATCCAACATATATTCTCAACCTTCTTTGGGGTCCCATTTTAGTACGTTGTGGGGATGCTATTGGCACATATACTACACAACCAAAAGTTCTCAAATGAGAAATATTGGGTTCATAACCATAAGCCAATTGTAAAGGAGAATATTTATAATAACTAGTAGGCCTTAGGCGCACAAGTGTTGCAGCATGCAAAATAACATGTCCCCAAGCTAATGTTAGGAGTTTTATTCTTATAAGCAATGGTTTAGTATAACCATTTTATGAAAGATTTTGCTCGACCATTTTGTGTGTAAACATGAGCTACAGGATGTTCAACAGTTATTCCGATTGACATGCAATAATTATCAAAAGCATGTGAGGAATATTCACCAGCATTATCTAATCGAATGTTCTCAATTGGATAATTTGGAAATTGTTATCTTAATTGAATTATTTGAGCAAGTAATCTTGTAAACGTCAAGTTGTAAGTTGATAATAAGCACACATATGACCATCTTGTAGATGCGTCAATTAAAACCATGTAATATTTAAGTGGTCCACATGATTGATGAATGAGATCGCATATGTCACCATGAATTCTTTCTAGAAATATTGGGGATTCAATTCCATTTTAGCTGATGTTGGTTTTGTGATTAATTTGCCTTGAGAACAAGCAGCACATGATAAGTCATTAGATGTAAGCACTTTTTTATTTTTTCAGTAGATGCTTGGGTGTACTTTCAATTATCCTTCTCATCATAATTGATTCAGGATAGCCCAAATAGATTTGCCAAATAATTAAAGTATTTGAGTCAATAAACTTCTCGTTTATTGTTATATTTAATTCGACTGTACTTATTTTTGTATAACATCAACATGGCATCATCGGTTACATTAACATTGCATAGGCATCTACTTTATGATTATTATATTTATAACAAGCTTACTATATATCTGATATTTAGATTTTACTCTTATCAATTACATTTCCTTTTACTATTTTTTACCCGTTTTCCTTATTTATTTAAAAGTTATTGATCCCTCACTCATAATCCGTGTTAATACATTTTTCCAAGCCAAAAAAAAAAAGAAAGTAATTTCTATAATTTAAAAATATTTATATAATTAGAAAACACACCATGCACATACTCTTGCATAGAAATGCATGTTCCTGACATCAAGGAGTGATATTTTTTCCATATACATATAATCGTACAATATATGAACTCTATGCTGAACTGGTACAGCACAGGGTACGGTATAAAGGAGCTACATTTGAAAAAAAAAAAGAAAAGAAAATCTAATTAAAGGAAAAGGCAAAAAAAAAGAAAAAAAAAAAGAAAAATCTGGTGTCCCATGAAACCATGGTACAAGGGCTTCTCTTGATTCCTTTAGAAAGACTTTTTTGGTTGTCTTCCAAGATCAAATGTAAACTATTTTCTTTTAAAAATAAGCTTTTCGATATTTTTATTTAAAATCAAAAGTTTAATTCTCTCCCAATAGCACTAATCCTTAATTTGGTCTACCAAAAAAAAAAAAAACACTTATGAAAAAAATCAGCATTTATTTATTTTTTACTTGATTCTCTCTTGATTAATATCATTACCTTTCGAGGGAATTTTTAAAAATATTTTTTCAATAAAAGTTTTTTGTAAGTGTTTGACAACATTACTTACTTATATACAATTTAAGTAAAAAAATAATTTTTTTTTTGCATTAAAAATATAAAAAATAAAAAATAAATCTAGGGTAAAATAATCCAATTATGTATAGCCAAAGTCTCCATCGACAGGGGACGCTCTTTATAAATTGACCTGTCTCTGCTCTGTACAAAGTACCGACTACACCTTTCCGCTTTATATCTTGATCCACTCTCTACTTTGCTTTTTATTTTTATTTTTATTTTTTAAGAAAACCGTGGTCGGTTTGTAAAAGCAACTTACTGGGCCCATAATTGGGCCCCGTTGAGCCACGTTACTATTCTCAAAAAAGCCCAATTGCCTCTCTCTCTCTCTTTCTCTCTCTCTCTCCATCTCTTTGGAACTCAATAGTCATATTCACATCAAAGTGGACGCAATTCCCCTTTTTAGTATTGACATTATTTTTATTAGATTTTTTTTTTTTATAACATTTGCATTTTTATGTGATGTTGATTTGACCTTATTTAATTTTAATTTTATTTAAGAAGTATCTGTGTGTTGGCCAGTATTCCGACTATAACTAATCTTGCTTTAACTTAAACTAGGACCTCTTACACATCGTACTTACTTGATAACAAGAGAGATAATGGTACCTTAAGACAAAACAAATCAACTTTAGAGTGTATTGAGGCAAAATAATTAAGTTGGCTAGGTTGGCCTTTAGGTTAGCACATGCCTACTGCCATGTCAATATATAACGAATTTTGTTTCTAGAGACAATGTATCCTTTGGGTCGACATGTACCTAACTCAATCCAAGTTAGTATATACCAACCTCCGTTATCAGATGCAGTGCAACCTCTAGGTTGACGTATACCTACCTGCAAGTCAACATGTACTGATAGGAGTCGTCAGACATAATGCGATCTTTAGGTCGACATGTATACCTTCAATGACTAAATGTAATACCTCATACAAGGTGACATGTACTTACTTGAGGTTAGCATGTACCGACCTAAGATACTAAATACGACCATATGACAATGTTTGCAAAATTTTACGTGTATTTTCAAAATTTATACATATATTCTCGTAATTTTGTATGTATTTCTTACAAAATTTGGTCTAATGAAAGACTTTTATGGAGTTATCTAAATCTTCAAACATCCTAATTCGCTATGAATCTAAGAGACTTTTGTGGACACCAAAACTCTATAGATAAAACATTTCTCTATGAATCTAAGAGACACAATTCACTTTTTTGGATTATCACAAACTCATTTCACTTGGATATATGAGAGGGTATTTGGCCAAGTACATCACTTAGATATGAGAGGCGTTTCTCATAATAGCCTTTTTATATGTGATTATCCTCTTTCAAGTCATTTAAGTAATGATTTTCATCTTGTTTAGCCATGTCTTCTCCCTTGTGTTGGTCAATTTTTGCTCCACCAATAACAATTTTTTTAATAAAAAAAAAATCATGATAAAGATTAGAATGTTATAATTATTTGTACATTATATGTAAATATGTATTGCATGTCATTTTTATTAAAATAATTTAAATAAAATATATTTTAAAAAATTAGATATATTTTGCCTGTATAATATAAACAAAATGACTAAAGTTATTTAAAGAAAATAGATTAGGTTAATTAAGAGTACAACTAAAAGTTAGAAAGGTAAACTTGAAAAAAAAATTTAAATTCCAAGGAAGTATGGTACAGAAAAAATTTAAAATTTAATTAATTATTAATCAATATCTCATCTTCATTAACAATAAAATTAATTTTTAAAAATTTAAAAAATAAGCTAAAGCTTTTAAGGAACTTACGGGCCTGGCTAGAAAATCTCTACATATTTTTATTATACATTATAAATTGTATGCGGATACAATAACCTTTTGTTAAAGATTTAAAATTAACACGGTTCACGTTCTATTTAAACCTATCATTTTGTTTTATCATTATTTTCTGTTTAAACCATAGCTAAGAATAATTTAGACAATATGTATATATTGTGTAAGTAAGGACAAGGTATTCCGACTTATCCATAACCTAACCCGGAACAAGAAATTCACCTGATCATAGTCAACGTCAACGGTGCAACTTCCTTTAGCTCACCTAGTAGCAAGTAGAAACGCTTCAATTCTGTTAGTTGGTACAGATAAAATTCCTCTGTCCCACCATGCACCACCAGCCATAGCTCAGTACGTACTACGTAGGCCTGTCAACACATGTAAAGCACACACGACTTGCCACATCACGGGCCCACCTCTCTCACCATCATCGGACGACTCACATTCCATCAACAATTTTATATATCTTTGCTATATATATGTATATGTATACAACATATATATAGCTTATCTTGGCGACTTCATCTTCTTCTTCAACTTCACCATCTCGAGGCAGAACCAACTGTAATGGCGATTTCACCATCGTCTCGAAGCAGAACCAACTGGATTCACTGGACGAAGCACCCGTCGGTCTCCAGTACTACCGGTGTTGTCTTCGTCGTCTTCCTTGTGGTGTTCATGGCGCTGGCGGTGATTCTAATGAAGCTCTCGATTCCATTCGTTTACGAGTTTTTAGTTTACGCTGTCCCAGAGCTTAGGAACGCTCTTCGTTCCTGGCTTACGCCTCCTTTTATTTACGTTGTGATCAACGGTATTATCGCTGTCATTGTTCTTTCTTCCAGGTTTCAACTGCAGCTCGAGGACCAGAGGCCGGCTCCGGTGAGGATTAATCAGGTCTCCGATCTACGTCCGCCGGAGTATAACCGCGTTGTTGTCGTGAAGAATTCGGCCAAGTCGATGCCTCCGGAGACATTGGAGATGACGGTGTATGATCCGAGCGATGCTCGCGCACGAAATGCTAGATCCTTTTTGATTGCTTCAGAAGAAGAAAATGATCGTGAGAATGATTATAACGAAGCAAATTCATCTAGATCTTCGAAAAGGCTGATCAATCGAACGAACTCGATGGAGATACCGCCGGAAAAGTCGTTATCAGTGGAGACCATACCGGTTTCCGGTAAGGTTGGTCACCGGAAATCCGTGAGCAACATCTTCGAAGGTATTTATAATCGAGTCATTAATTATATGAGCTGTATTTACATTAAACGAAATTTATCTTATTGCTCTACCGATCGTTACGTTAAAAAAACTAGATCCATTTTGGTACTACTTGCAATGCATATCGATTTATATTTTTTATATTTGTTTGTGAAAATATTCACAATATACGCACATTTTTAAAATATTTAAAAAAGTTTTGTTAATGGAAATGTTATTATTAGAAAAATAAAATGATTATTTTTCATGATTAATAGATCAATAGAATTAGACATATGTTCGTCATGACGAATTTTTTCTTAATTTAATGCAATAAAAGAAAATTAGTTTTTTAACAAAAAATTATGAAAAAGCATTAAAAATGGTGTTCCCATTATTTTTTTAAAATAAAAATGTTAAAAAAGATCACTACAGTTTTTTTTTTTTTTTTTGTTTACAATTAGGAGTCATCAGTATTAAATAAATGTGTGCACTTGCAAATATTACAGTAAATTTAAAATTTTTCTTTAAAAAAAAAAAATCCTACTCTTTTCTTAATCACGTTATTTTTGGTTACTTAGCTGGAAAGGCGTTGGATACACTGGAGAGCACATGGAAGATGATAACAGAGGGGCGCTCGATGACACTTGGCAGAGACTTGAGGAAATCAGACACGTGGAAGGCACAGGAAGGGCTTGGGGAGTCGGTCCCACAGCTTAAAAGAGCGGAAACGTTCAAGCAGTTGGAGGACTCGGTAAGGCATAGAGGAGAACCGTGGCTGAGTCAAGACGAGTTGAACAGGCGAGCGGAAGCGTTCATAAAGAAGTTTAACGAAGAAATGAGGCTGCAGAGGGAGGAGTCTTTGAAACAGTACTTGGAGATGATCAACTGTGAGACAGATGAATAGGAGGAGTCTTTAATTATATACATAATTAAGGTTTTACTATAAATCATTACAATATATACAATTTTTTGTTCTTTAAAGTTTGCTTATACTTATTCAGTTTTAGATCAACAATTGAAAAAAAAACACTAAGTAAAAAAAAATATCTTGTACAGATCGTAAGGTTGTGATGAACTTTTATATACTAATGGGTTTATTAGTTATGTATTTTTTAATTTTTGTATACTTCATTGTATCAAATCAATGTTAAAAATTTGTTTAAGTAATTAGTTTATTATAATGTATTATAATTATTGTTATTATTATAAGGGTGTCCCAGTGCTAGTTTGATGGTGCTCAATAGCGTGTTACGTGATACAAAGAGCACTGAGCATTCGGTACAGTAGTTTACGCTCTTTTTCTCATTTGAACAAAGTTCTGCATCACATTAAATGCGTTATCATTGAAGGAGCAGGACCCATAAAAGCAAAATTAATTTTTATATATATATATATATATAGTGTAAATATATTATATAAACTTGACTGGTGGCTCCACTTGGCATCAAGAAGAAAAGTGGTTGAAGAAAGGACACATCAATTAAACCAGAAAAAATAACAACTAATTTAAAAAAAAAAAAGGAGTAAGATCTTCCGTGATCCTGTAAAAAATAATTTTAAATATATAGAAATTTCTACAGAATGGACAGGCTTTGTGCAATAGTTCTCCTACTCTTTTGGGCCGATTTCGTAGAAATTGAGGTGATTTTTGGTCTTTTATTATTATTATTATTTAAAAAATCTTATACATCTCATGAAATAAAGTTGAAGTTAAAAGACGTATGATAAGAGCAGGTGGCGCCAAAGTATTGGAGATTGACTTACTTAACATCACGCGCCTTCAGGCTTCGTAGATTCTTCCAGGAGAAGAAATCTGTGTAATTAAAAGGCAGAATAATAAGTTAAAAGTAAGTAGACAGACTTACGACTTTCACTATCATGCATGTT
The DNA here is from genome assembly GCA_030144865.1 of Tinospora cordifolia. Taxonomy (NCBI): domain Eukaryota; kingdom Viridiplantae; phylum Streptophyta; class Magnoliopsida; order Ranunculales; family Menispermaceae; genus Tinospora; species Tinospora cordifolia. The sequence goes on along the minus strand of JAJIYU010021007.1, from coordinate 131 downwards.
CTCTTTTCTCGGTTGTGTGGATGGATTTGCTATTAGTTATTGCTAAGTATGTCGGTATGAGAAAGAACCAAATGACCGTTTGGATGAGTTCAGTTTTGACTAATCCTTTTATGTGATGGTTACCAATTATC
>JAJIYU010021006.1:0-10193 GCA_030144865.1 Tinospora cordifolia | reverse complement strand
ATAATACATGTAAAACATCCATATTAAACTCAAAAGAAACACACTTCCAATTCGGTTGCAAAATGAGATAAACAAAATACAACCTCTAAATTCTCCTATCCCGGATAACTTCTCCATGAGGTTTCCAATCAACAGTGAGAGTCTTTTGACTTAGACCGCTGCATGCTACGTCAATGTGTTCCTGATAAAGAAATGTTAGTGAGCTCAAAAGCCCAATGGGTCATTCGTACACATCATTAACATTATATAAACCAAAAATCAAAACATGCACACATTTTTACACAATAATTGTTTCAAGCATTCATTTGTCTGTTGTACTCTAAAGACCAAAAGGAAATCTACCCCCAGTATTTCCTATAATCTATGAACAACTAGTACGCACTCAAGTCGTACTATCATGATTTCTCCTGATATGTTTTCTGGCTATACCATCATGATGAGCTCTCCAGGTGTTGCGTTCAAATCACCATATTAGTTACTCTGGGTATACAATCTAGCTATGCTGTAGGGATTACTGTCTAAGAAAAGGTAACACTATCCAGCAATTAACGATCTCTAAGAACAACCTCAGCTGTTTCCACAGTTGTAGGATGGAAATACTCACAATATGCCCAGACTAGCGCTATACTGCACTATATGGAGAGGTACAATGTGTCTGCGATTACCCATTGCATCGTTACGTATGTTCTTAATAAACCATTTATCTTATTTAGTTTCAAAAATAGTGTCATCCATACAACATCATCCATCAGATATGAGCAAATAAATGATGAATAAGATGAATAAATCATGAACAAGATAAAACACATCAGAAAGCGATTAACAGGCATTATGATCGTCATTCAAATCATTCCAATCACAAACAAATAACAACCATAGCATGCAAAATATCCTTAGCTAACAGTCATCATGTTTTGAATCTAAAATTCATATAATATTAACAAGCAAGGAAATCCTTCCTACCTGAAATTTATGGATTTCTCTTGTGCCACCTCAAAGAGATTTAACACTCCAAAGTCATTAATTTGCAATTAGCCATCAAAATAATAAATTGGAAGTTTTAATTACCTATCTGAAATAATTTAAATAATTCTAGTCTCAGATAACCGAAATCTCTAGGATTTCCACCAATCATTCTACTTTTATCTCTAAAAGAAATTTATCTCTAGAAATATTAATTATCACATGAAAATATTTCTAAACCTCCAGATTCCAAAAATCTACTTTATTCATCTCCACCATTTATTTTTCATATCAAAATAATATTCCCCAACCACTTATTTCTCTGATTTAAGCTCCCCAAAATTTTAATATGACAATAAAAAATTTAAATATTAAATTTTGTAGGCCTCCACTACTTTTTCAAATTAAATAAAATAATCTAAGGCTTTAAAACCATTCAAGATCCCCTTAACTCTTAAATAAATAATTTCTACTTCAATAAGATAATTCTAATATTTAATATTTACTTCAAGACTCTAAATAAATTTAATCTTCGATCATATTTCTTTTCATATCAAAATCATCCGTTCATTTCATAAGTAATTTCATTACGAACAAAATAAGACTTCCACAAATTCCCTTTTCACATCCCTATAATTTAAATAAAATTCAAGAATCATATTTTTTCAATATTTCTCTCATTTAACTTTCAACTAACAAAATAAATAAATAAATTTAAATCTCTGAGTCTCCAAACCCCCTTAACTTCGATAAGAATCATTTTCCACATCAACTACATCCACAATTCTCCATTCAAATAGATAATACTATTTCAATAAATACAAACGTAAATGAAACCTCCAAATTTAGATTTTTCAACTACTAAGAGTAGTCTCATTCTTCTCATCTGTAATCAAAGAAATAATTTAAAACTCAAAGATTTTAGTTTCCAGTAAATTATACCTCTCCGCAATTTTTCCCTTCGTTTGTTGCTGACATAAGTATCGATGCCCAAATCAAAGTTCCAAATGCATTTCGAACATCAAAGCCCTCTCAAAAATCCCTCAAACCATAATTGAAAGTTTGATTTCCTTGTTGAAGCTTCTCATGTGCAAACATCCCAAACCTAGGGCATCAATTTTTTTTGGTTTCACATTCCACACTACACGACTGGTTTTCTTCTTCGTTTCACCTTCTTCGCACATCAAAACCAACAGCCCGTGTTCTTCGTTCTTCACAAACTCACAACAACAACAACAACATTCACGTAAAGCTGTTGTTTGTTCTTTGTTTCATCTTCACGTTCATTTCATCACAGACTGCAACACTCATCTTTTTTGTTCCTCATTTTGTGCTTCAGGAATGAGATTTCCTTCCTCTTTCATGCCCAAATCGCAACAGCTATCAATTTCCTTTGTTCTTTGCTTCTTCTTCTTCGTTCTTCTTTCAGCAGCAGCAACAGCAAAACCCCAACAACCAACCAAATTTGGTTTTTTTCGTTTAGATGATGCCCTAGAACGCACCAGCTATGTCCCTTCTCTATTCGCGATTCATGGCCAACAACCAAAATTTTTAGATTTGGGTTTTCTTCTTCATTTTTGCCATTCGTCCAAATCAAAATCCCAAATCACATCTTGCTTCTTCTTCATCCTTCACATTTCTAGTTTTTGCTTCATCTTTCCATCGTTTTCTACTTCTTCATTTCAACCCAAGGCAACACAACTGCTTCTTCTTCTTTTCTTTGTTTGGATCCTTCTTCTCTCTTTCTCTGTTCTTCACTCTTCACGAGGTTTCTGGATTTTTCCTTTTGTTTTCAATCAAATAATATTAACTTTCATTTCTCAAATAAATCTTGCATTGTTATCCACTAATAATTCAATCCTCTTTTTTTTTTTCAATCAAATAATATTAACTTTCATTTCTCAAATAAATCTTGGATTGTTATCCACTAATAATTCAATCAACCGACATTTCGATCAATTAATATTTAATTTTTATTTCTCAAATCTATCTTTGATTTTTTTCTCTACCAATATTTCCATCAACTAATATTTCATTTATTTTTCAAACCGTAATCTATACATATATTTAAATAAATATGGTCTTTAATTCATTTATTTCTTGATTAATTTATTTTATATGTTTTTTATCGACGTGCACGCAAGCATCGTATTATTTTATTTTATTGTTATCTTTAATGGTCAAATAACCAATTGCCATTTCAATTCATTATTTAATTTATTTTAATTAATTTGCACTCATAGCATTTATTTAAATATATCTTTTATTTATTTTCTTGAGTAGTTTATTTTATATTTAGTAATCAATGTGTACGCATTCGTGAGATTTCGAGGTATTACAAAGGTGGTCATAGTGTATGTCGAGACCCCTTTCCTAGGGTGAAGGGCGAGCTAATCGACACAGTGCCCTGACAAACCTACTTGCTGGCCAAGGTTACCAAAACACTATTAAGCCTTCTTTTTATCCATACACAACATCATTAGAGTAATCACAAGGGATATAGAAGCAGCTAGACAAATAATTATAGTAGAATTTTTTTTAAGTTAAACAAAAAGTATTTATGTACAGTTTTTTCTATATAGTAGTAGTGAAAATGTGATAGTCAAAATATTTACAATATTTTTCTCACTGCCTATACATCATATTAACTCTCAAAATAATAAACTATGTGAAGAAACCTACCAAATAAAAGAAATGCGCACTACGCAATGACCACTTTTTTGCCTTTGTCTGCAGTAGAATAACCTGAAATGTTAGAGTAGTGAGCCAATATTGTCCACAACGGCTCAGTGAATAATGTAACTTAGAACAAGAATTCTATAAAACAATGTTATGTATGCATGCACGATAATAATAATGCGAATGAATGCAACAATTAACGAATGCTAAATTCACAATGTAGTTGTGCATATTCTATTTTGAAAACAATTTTAATGCTAAAAATACATGCCGAAGGCAATGATAAATCTACTAGAGTGGGTGTACTAGATGATTAGGCATATTCTCATGTCATATCATAGGGATTCGCCAGCTCACACCTCATGTATGGTGACCTTAGATCTTCTATAGGGGAGCCCAATTAATAGACCTGTCCAAAACACATCCCTAGGTATAACAACCACTCGTCCTCAATGCTCTACCACATTCAATACCCTAACCCGCACTCGAAACTCAATACTCACAATTTCATTTAAAACTCATTTAAAGATTGTAAATGCATTTCAATATGTAATACATTTCATTTATCAATAGAATCACAAGTTAAGTGATAAATTAGAAAACACTACTCACAAGGATGCCCAGCTCTCGGTGTTCCTCTAGTGACTGATCGCGTCTCGTTGATGTTTGATCCTGCATGATCAATGTGGTTTCTTAATATCTACATCAAATTTGGCTCAAATCTAACGTTACGGTCCCTGGCCAATTATTGACTCGATCAATGGGGTTCAATATAGTCAATTCTAATTAAGCCTAACACTTGCTGACCTATATGATCGATAGGGTCAAGATCTATGTGAGTACCACATGATATAGTTAAGATCCATGTACCCTCACTTAGGTTATTTCCATTCAATAAAAAGGGACAACAACACTTCTTCATCCCTGTCTTCGATCTTCCTTTGACTTTTTCATCACCAACAACACATTGGCTTTTGGGTCCTTTCTTGTACGACCCATATCTTTCACAAGCAAGATTTACTCTTACTTTTCTTCCTTTTCCTTCTGCGTTAGAGTTCTTGATGGTCACAACGAACCCATTGATTTTGCCTTGATTTTGTACACATGAGATCATTTCTTCCCTTAACCTAAATGATCCTGCCAGTGTAAATTGCTCTGTATAATCAACAATTATATCAGTACATTCTTTTTTAATCTAAAATTATCAAAATAAATATTAGTTAGTCAATAGAACAGAAAAAAATAGGAATTGAATGCACCATACACAGTCTCGGCCAGATAGGATCGAGACTCACATGTGAGTCTCAGCCAAGAGTAACGACTATGAGTCTCGGTCACTATTGGCCGAGACTACTCCTAAGAGTCTTGATTATCTATGGTCAAAACTCTTTCGATCAGTCTTGGCCACGTAGGGCCGAGACAAAATATGAAAAAAAACTCATTCAAATACATTATTTTTAACCAGATAGAGCTCGAAATATACCTCATTTACACCTATAGTGCTTGCAAAATCTGTTTCTTGTGCCATTTTTTCTAAAAATCAACTAAATCTTAATTAAAATGAGAGACCTAGCTTGAACAACCAAATAAATGAAAATAACTGTAGTTTGTTACACTTTTTACGTCATCACAATCTTCAAATAGATTTTAGAATGTAAATAGCATACAAACCTTAAAGAAAAGTAGCCGAAATGTTCGTCGGAATGCTCATTGAAAGTTGGTTAGAATGGGATAGCGTGCTCGCCGAAGATGGTAAAGTGAGTTGTGAGATCGATTAGTAGGATAGAATAGAGTGAATAAGAATACTAAAGAATAAGCATGGTGTTTAATGAAGAATAATTTAATTATTTTATAGAGAAATAAAATAAAATTTAAATAACAGGATAAAGTGAGCCGCACTTAATAAAAGGCTTAATGAAAATAAAAACAGCCAGAACCCCTTTTTTTCTCTTCTTCCTCTTCTTTCTCCCCTTTCTCTTCTTCGTATGCTCCTCTCAGGAGCAGTAAAACACAACCCTTCTGAGTTTTTTCTTTTTTTCTTTTGAGTTTTTTTTTTTCTTTTGAGGTTTTTTATTTTTTTTGATATATCAATATTAAACATTTGAGTGAAACCCAACTCCTTTTCAGTTTTTTCTTTCCTTTTTTTTTTTTTTGAGTTGTTTCTGGTTTATATATCAATATTAACTATTTTAGTGAAACACGACTCCTTTTCGTTTTTTTTTTTTTTTTGAGTTTTTTTGGTTGATATATCAATATTAACAATTTCAGTGGCTGTGATGTCATTAAAAAAAATCATATAATTTGCCTCGTCAATATCATATAGACAATAAAAACACGATTAATTAATTAATTAATTAATCATCAGATTGTCTTTCATGATAGGATTTCTACACATCAATAACACAAGAAATAGTACAGGCAAGCATATATTCAGATTTAGGAAGTAAAGAGAACATGAAATTTAAAGGGACAATCCAGACTCCTCATCTTCCTCTAGGGATGAAGTGTAGACGAAGTAGTTAGCCCAAATGAGAGCAAAGACACCCACAAGTATCCACACCAGAAGATTGTTGCTCAACCCGAATGGAAGCCCTGTTCCTTCTGTGCTCATTCTCTCGTCCACCAACGCCAACGCTGCCGGTGCACTCGTCATCGTCGCTGCACATGCCGCAGCTACCAAAGACGCCCCCAGCCCCATTACACCACTACTGCTCTCTTCCTTCTTCTCCATTGAACACTTCACTCGTCCTCCCCTTTGTGCTGCTGCTTTCATCCCTACAAAATCCAATATTCAATATATCGTACATAAATGTTTTTAATTTTCTTCTCAAATAGAGGATACATAGCTATAGATGTAGATGTGGGGGAATTTATTTAACTACCAAGAACTGGGGAGGAGGAGAGGCCGATGGGGGCCTTGCGTACAAGGCGAGCGGCGGCCGCCATGGATGAAGTTGGGGTGGTGGCAGCTGTGATTGTAGCCATTCCTGATTGCTGTTGAAGAAAAGAACAGGAAGAACCAAAAAAGAAAAGAGGGTTCAAGGAAGGAAGAGGAAAGCAAAGTGTCTTTGGGGTGGAGAAGTATTTCAATTGCTAATATTATGGATGATAGTCAAGAGGCGGATTGGTGGATAACCTCTCGCTTCCTATCCAATATCTGTATCGGACCAACTATGTTCCTCCACGTGTCAAAGAATCCTCGGGTGTTCTTGGCTTAACGTGCCTCAACTATAACAAAATGAAAAATAAAATATCTGATAACATATATATGCACGTATACGAATTTTCATTTTCTTGATGAAAAAAAAGGATATATTTTAGTATATATTGGCATCTTTCATTTGTTTATTCGAATAAATTTAAAAAATCAGACGTTCATGACACTGCAGAATGCAATAAATATTACATAGAAGAGTTTTGTTTTTTGTTATTAGTAGTGAGAAACAGTATGTTTAACAGTTACATATCCTAACTAATGTAAGAAACAAAAGTTAAGGAATAGTTTGTGTTTGTATCTATTATTCAGATATATCATAATTTATTAAATCATAATATAGATATACCTTATACGAAAATTACTATATAAATACCGCTATTTAAAGTACCCATTTATTGTTCCATTATCAAAAACCGATGGTTGAGCTATTCTAGCTTTACTTAATTTAAAATAAAAAAAATTATATATATTAGTACTTGCACACATACATTGTATGTGTTTTTTATACAAAAGAAATTAAAATAAAATAGTTTTAAAGCAAATTGGATATATTTTACCTTTTTATCTCATCAAAATGACTAAAATCATTAATCTCAATAAGGGGAACTAAGAGTAAAAGTTTAAAAATTGAAAAATGACATTAGGGAGAAAAACTTTTAAAAGCCTAGAAAAATAGAGCAGAAAAAATAAAATTAGTTAATTATATGACTACTATTTTAACATCATTAACAATAAAACTAGTCTCTTGAAATAAAACCAGTCATTCCATTTGGTGAAGGTATTGAATGAGGAAGAACCTAAAATGAGGGAGGGCAAGATTGGCAAGCATGTGATTACAAGCATGGCATTACTCCAACTTTAGGTACAAAAACTACATACCAAATGAGTTAGATAATACATTGTATAATGTATGCAATTCAGTCTGTACTGCCAAGGAATTGTGAAATTCCTTGGATAAGAAATACATGACAAAGGATGTTTAGAACAAGAGCTTTGTAGTTAGTGAATTCTTAGATTATAAAATGGTGGACTCAAACACAGTAATGGATCAATTATAGGAATTGAAAATCTTCCTCTATGAGATCAATCCTGATAATGTCTTTGAGTGAATCTTTTCAAGTGGCTACAATAACAGAAAAGCTACCACCTCCATGAAAAGATTTCAAGAACTATCTCAAACAAAAAAAAGCAAGGAGATAAGACTGGAAGCCCATATTGCTCGATTGGAGATTGAACAAGACAATAAGAGTAATAAAAAGAAGATTGAAGACTAGTCTAAGATGAAGGCTAACCTGGAGGAAGGCCAGTTCGCTAAGAGAAAGAAACACAAGCACCATAGTGATGGAACAACTGAAACAAAAGGCAAACCAAAGAAAATCAATGAGAGATGTTATGTTTGCCAAAACCTTGAACACAAAGCCAAGCATTGATTGTAATACCCCAAAATTTTGTTAGATAATTAAACAAAATAAAATAAAATAAACTTTGGAAGAATCATGAAAATAATAGTGCAAACGGTGTACAATTCAATGTATGAAGGGGTAGGAAAATTGGAACAAAACACGAAAATTCGCAAGTAAACATCTCACTGGTTACCACAATAATGGAATCCCTACTGCGGTAGTGCAATCTTGCCCACAAATCCAATGAAAACACTGTTTTATGGTTACTATAGTAATGATTTCTCACACCATGGTAATACATAAAAACTTGCAAAAAGATTATGTAAAGTTTCCAAAACAACTATGTGAAGTTTTGAACACGTGGGCAACTTCTAAAAACAACACTTACTAATATATGTGCACAAGAAACAAGCAAAATAGAAAGAAAAAGAGTTTAGAAAAGATTTCTACCAAGAAAATAACACCAAACTTCCTAAACCCAACCCCATTGAACTCTATATAAACCTAGCATGAGCGGCCCATTCTCATCATTTAAGTAACCATGAGTTCTCTTCTCTTCTTGCTCTCTTAGTCGTCTTTTTGACACTCTTTCATTCCCTAGTTGTTCCACACAACAAGCACAATAGCAGGAAGGAGGAAAACCTAAAATACTGTATAGTCGTGGCAAGAACCAACTTATGGGTGTACTTTTGAAGCAACCGAAGGATTCAACTAACCAAAGAAGGTACAATGACCCTATCTAAATCCCAAATACATGACTCATGGTATAGAGTTTGAAGTAATAGGATGCCAAGGTCATAGAAGAGCAAAGGATGGTAGAAACATGCTTTGAAATTCATTGTATGTGTTGATTACTGTGGTACTGATCATGGATACTGCGGCAATGCCTTCATTTTCCTCTATTTTTGGGAATTTAGTGTGCCTAGTTTCTATAAACTATATCTGATTATTGCGGTAATACATCTATTTTTTTGAGATCACCACTGGTTACTGTGGTACTCTATCGTAGTAATGCAAATCTGTTTCATTGATTCTCTCTAGTTATCATAATAGCCTACCTCATATTTTTTACTTGTGTGTTCTGATTATTATGGTAAAATTTTCCTCTACTGTAGTACACAAAACCAAGACCACATTAAGACTCATCTAATATGATTTCCTTGCACATTATATGCCATGTAGGATAAGGAATCATTAGAGTATGGTTTAAAGGTGTTAAAAACAAGTAAATCACTAAGGATGATGTATTTAATCTTAATCTTGAAGGTTGAAGGATCAAACAGGCTTGGAATAGCACCACAAGGACTAAGAAGAATTATGCATCAAAGGTGGAGATGATTTTCAAGTTTTAAATTATTATCTTGATTCAAATGATGTTTGCATGTATGCTTGTAGTTCGCGACTATGGTTTGTATTGAATATACATGTTATACCTTGAATAAGCATGCTTAGAGTTATATGAATGATGATGCATGTTTTAAATAATATATGTGATAGCATGATCTATGCTATATGAAATAACATGCTTATGATGTGATGTTCACTATGCTCACATGCTATTTTCCTATTTTTATATTCGATTCAATATGCCATGGTATGTTTTGCCATTGAAGAAAGATTAATAAAGATGATAACCATATATGGCGCGACAATGAATTTCATCTGAGTGGTTCAACCTAGACTCAACTAGCTGGTTATTTGTGTAACAACTCATAATTTTTATTAGACATGAACATGACATATATGTGGATAAGCATGTATTATAAATGTAAATATAAGTATATATAATGTCACGTGGAATCAAAAAATGTTATTTATAAAGATATTATAAAATAAATAAATAAATAAATTGAAGGAGATTTAAAATAATAATAATAACAACAATGATATTAATATTAAGATAGAATCATAAATAAGGGATATATATATAT
>JAJIYU010021005.1:0-10199 GCA_030144865.1 Tinospora cordifolia | reverse complement strand
ATAGGTAAAATGTTGCATTTTAGAAGAAATAAAGGAGAATAGAAGTAAAAAATTGCATAACTAGCAATAATTGCATGTAGTTAGGGATTTGCATTGTTTAATAGCTTTTAACCCTTGTTTTTAGAGTTTTGATATTCTTTTATGAGAAAATGATGCTGGGAAAGGAATTAAGTGTATTGCAGGATACAGATTGAAGCACAAAGGAAGAATGTGTCAGAAGAAGGCAAATCAGAAAAGAAATCATGAGAAAATACCAGTACACCGCGGTCCAATAACTGAAGACCGCAGTAACAAAAGAAGAACCAGATCAGTACATACTGCACTGGTGACCGCGGTCCACACACTGGTGACCGTGGTCACCAGAACGTGAATTGCAAAGAAACAGGCCAGACCGCGGTGGGTAGAATGTGGAGAATTTCTGGGTTTTGCACAGAAATCAATGACCGCGGTCACTCACTTAAGTATCGGGAATCTCGTATTTTTAGGGTTATTTTAGTGCGGGTATAAAAGAGGAAGGGGTGATTAGAAGAAAGATATACCTAATTGGGAAACAAACGATTGTGGCTGCCAAAAGAGGAGAAATAGTGTTTTTCTTTGAAAGGATTAAAGGAGTTTCAATTACAATTGGAGTATGATTGATTTCTTATCTTTATCATTTCTGATTATTTTCTTTTCCATGTCTAGCTAATTTAGTTTTACTGTTTGGGATGTAGACTCCAATGTATGCACTGTAATTTTTATCAATTTAACTCATTTATCTACACTACTCTTTATTTGTTTATGCTTGAAGCTTTATGTTTACTGGCCATAAGCGTAAAGAATCCAAGATCACTGAATTAACTCAGGAGAGAGGCTCGGTGAGAGGTTATAGCAGTAAAGACCCAGATAGAGTCATTGATCGGAAGGTGGTGACTGGATCTAAGGGAGATAGTACAGGAATTCTTATTTGAACTCACACGGTTATTGATTGAACACCTCGGAAGAGGGGATTGAAAGACACCTTTAGTGAAAAATTGGAACACCTAGGAATAGGGTCCCAATTACAAGTGCGATAATCATAGTGTTAGTATATCATAATTCCAAATAAAATTACAGAGCATACTAAGGTGTCTATTATCCTAAACAACCTTTTTAAGCATTGCTACTTAGTCAATTTAATTTCAGTTTGATTGTTTTTGAGAAATTAAAGTTCTGTTTATACAATTGCTTATCAAACTAAATTGCAATCTTGATAAAATCAAAACCAACAATAGATTGGGATTTAATTTACGTGGACGAGTACTTTTTCCCTGTGGACGATACCCGGTGTTACCGATATTACTATTGCGATCCCGTACTCTTGCGGGGTTACCAACAAGTTTTTGGCGCCGTTGCCGGGAAAAAATAAGGTGCTTAGTGTTTTTAAAACCAGTTGAATTTGGTTTGGTCTTAGTCAAGACAGTATTTCATTTTATTATTACTTTTTAACTAAATTTTTTTTCATTAGTAAAGAACGCATTGAATACACTTGATCTGTTTGTGTGTTTGAGTTTCAGGTTTGTATGAGTAAACGCCCGTTTGATCCTTACGATCCAGATTTGCTGAAAACCATTAATCAAATTCGATTGTAAGCTCAAAGGAGAACAACAACAATGGCTGACAGTGGATGTTCAGGTGTGGGAAATAACAGAGATGAACAGCATCGCGAGGCACCATTGAGAGACTTCTTCAAACCAGTCTTGAACAATAACTACTCGGGCATTGCAAGGACTCCTATTAATGCAAATAACTTTGAGCTGAAGCCATCTTTAATCACAATGGTGCAGCAGCAACAGTTTGGAGGTTCAGCACTTGAAGATCCTATGCCTCATCTCAATTTATTTATGGAGATATGCGACACTGTTAAGATGAATGGAGTAACAGAAGATCAGCTGAGATTGAGGTTGTTCCCTTTCTCGTTGAGGGACAAAGCTCGAAGTTGGTTGCAAACGTTGCTTCCTGGTAGTATCACTACTTGGGAAGAAATGGGCTAGAAATTTCTGCAAAAGTATTTCACACCTGCAAAAGTGCATCAATTGCGGGGTGAAATCAGTTCATTCAAGCAATCAGAATTTGAATCGTTGTATGAAGCTTGGGAGAGATTTAAAGATTTATTGAGGCAATGTCCGCAACACGGGTACCTCCCTTGGCTCCAAATTTAGATGTTTTATAGTGGACTTACTCCACCAACGAGGGCCTTAGTAGACTCTGCAACTGGAGGCTCTTTAATGGGAAAGTCAACTACGGATGCCACTCAATTGATTGAAGACATGGCGGCAAATGCTTATGGTAATGGCACTGAAAGAGGGACAACCAAAAGAGTTGGACTTCATGAGGTGGACGAGATCAGTGCATTGCATGCTCAAATTGCAGCAATGACTCATAGATTAAATTTGGTAGAAGAGAAGAACAGTGGTGGACAGTTTTAGAACCAACATATTCAGCAAATGCAGTCCATTACAGATTCTAGTAAGGCATCATATTCTGGAGATGCTTCCATTGAACAGATGCATGCTATGAATAGGTTCAGTGGTTACCAAGGACAAGCTGGGGGGTACAATGTTCCCAAATACTATCATCTTGGAATGCGAAATCATGAGAATTTCTCATATGCAAATAACAGGAATGCTCAAGTACCACCAAGGTTTGTGCCACAACAATCTTTGCAAGACAAAAAGCCATCCTTAGAGGACAAGCTTGATGAAATGATGAACATGCAGTCAAAGTTTTTCAAGGAGTTGACAGGAAGAGTAGATAAGAATGATAACAGAGTTTCGGGCATGGAAATACAGATGGGAAATATGAATGCCACAGTAAAGAGTTTGGAAACTCAAGTTGGACAACTAGCCCAGATAGTGTCCAACCAGCAAAGAAATTTTTTTTCGAGTGACACTCAGGTCAATCCAAAAGAAAGCTGCAAGGCGGTAATTACTAGAAGCGGGAAAGAAGTAGTAAGCCCTCCTTATTTAGCTAAATCATCTAGTGAGGGTAAAGAAGTTGATGCCTATGAGGAGAACATCTCCAAGCCACCAGCTGTTCAGGGGAATGAGCTCTCAAGATCACAAGGGAAGGATAAGCCATTCTAGTCAGGCGGGTAGAACCTTAAAGCTTCCATCATTGCCATTTCCCCAAAGGTTTCAAAAGAAAAAGTTGGATGATCAGTTCTCTAAATTTCTAGAAATGTTTAAGAAGATCCATATCAACATTCCTTTTGCTGAGGCCCTTCAGCAAATGCCCAATTATGCAAAGTTCATGAAAGAAATTATGTCCAAGAAAAGGAAGTTGGAGGATTTTGAAACTGTGAAACTAACGGAAGAGTGTAGTGCAATTCTTCAAAGGAAGCTCCCTCAAAAAGTGAAAGATCCTAGAAGTTTCACTATACCATGTAATATAGGATCTGAAATGTTCGAGAAGGCATTGTGTGATCTTGGGGCGAGCATCAATCTCATGCCTTTGTCAGTGTGCAAGAGGTTGGGATTCTCTGAAATCAAACCAACCACAATCACTCTTCAGTTGGCCGACAGATCCTTAACATACCCGAGGGGTGTAATAGAAGATGTGTTGGTAAAGGTAGATAAATTCATATTTCCAGTTGACTTTGTGGTTTTGGATGTGGAAGAAGATTGTGAAATACCGTTGATTCTTGGAAGAACATTTTAGCCACAGGTCATGCACTCATTGATGTCCATAAAGGAGAACTAACATTGAGGGTAAATGAAGAAAATGTAGTTTTCAATCTCTATAAAGCAATGCATTACCCGAACGAATCCCATGAATGCAACAGAATAGAGGTAATAAATACCTGCGTTTTTTAAGTTGTGGGTGAATTGAGTTCTCAAGATGAGTGGGTTGGATGTATATCTCGTGCACTTACTTATCCAAAGGCTGCAACTGATGATGAGAAGTTAATTGTGTTAGCATTGGGAGCATGTTCTTCAGAACCAAACAGTGTTGAAGCACCATTATCTGAAGATCATGTTGAAGGTGTTCAAGAGGCTGTTAGGACCATTGAACTGAAGCCACTTACTGAACATTTAAAGTATGTTCATCTAGATGAAAAACAATTGTTTCCAGTTATCATCTCTTCCTCATTGACCCCTGCCCAAGAAGAAAAGCTGCTGCAAGTGTTGAAAAATCACAAGCAAGCTATTAGATGGACCATAGAAGATATAAAAGGGATAAGTCCAGCTGTTTGCATGCATAAGATCTTAATGGAAGATCCCCACAAGCCTACAGTTGAGCATTAGCGAAGACTCAATCCTATCATAAAAGAAGTAGTCAAGAAGGAAGTGATGAAGTGGTTGAAAGCAGGAATTATCTATGCAATTTCAGATTCACCATGGGTTAGTCCCATTCATGCGGTACCTAAGAAAGGGGGAATCACTATTTTCACAAATGAAAAAGGGGAAACAGTTGCTTCAAAAACAACTATAGGATGGCTGGGTATGATTTTTATTGCTTTCTAGATGGATACTCCGGATACAATCAAATAGTTATTGCACCTGAGGATCAAGAGAAGACAACCTTCACGTGTCCTTATGGGACATGCATTTCGGAGGATGCCATTTGGGTTGTGTAATACACCAGCTACTTATCAGAGATGTATGATGGCCATTTTTGCAGACATGATTGAAGGCATCATGGAGGTATTTATGGATGATTTTTCTATGTTTGGTGTAACTTTCAATGAATGTCTGACTAATTTGGACAAAGTTCTCTCCCGTTGTGAAGAAAAGAATTTGGTTCTAAACTGGGAGAAATGTCATTTTATGGTCCGGGAAGGCATTATCTTAGGCCATAAAGTTTATGTTAATGGCCTTGAGGTTGACAGAGCGAAGATTCAAGCTATTGAGAAGCTAGCACCTCCAGCATCAGTGAGAGAAGTGCGCAGTTTCCTAGGGCATACTGGTTTTTACCGAAGGTTCATTAAGAATTTTTCCCAAATCACTCGGCCACTATGTAATCTGCTTGCAAAAGAGGCTGAATTTAAGTTCACTGGTGAATGTATTGAAACCTTCAATACATTGAAGAAGGCATTAATATCTGCTCCTATTATGTCTACACCAGTTTGGGGGGAAACATTTGAAATTATGTGCGATGCTAGTGACTTTGCTGTTGGCGCAGTGTTGGGGCAGAGACGGGATAGAATGTTTAGAGCCATTTATTACGCAAGCAAGGCGTTGGATGATATGCAAAGGAACTACACCACTACTGAAAAGGAGCTATTAGCTGTTGTCTTCGCTTGTGATAAGTTTCGATCATATATTGTGGGCTCACACGTTAAAGTTTTCACTGATCATGCAACTATTCACCAACTCTTTGCAAAGAAGGATGCAAAACCAAGACTAATAAGATGGATTCTACTGCTGCAAGAGTTTGACATAGAGGTGATAGACAAAAAGGGCACAAAAAATGTGGTAGCGGATCACTTGTCTCGTTTATCCAATGATGCAAATCCTGATCCGGAAAGTATTGTAGAAGTTTTTCCTAATAAGAGCCTTTTTGTTATCAGTAGCAATGCACCATGGTATGCAGATTATGCCAACTATAAAGCTATAGGCGTAACCCCACCGGATCTTTCTCAAAGCCGATTGAAGCGTTTTATGCACGAGAGTAAGTTCTATCTGTGGGATGATCCATTCTTATATCGGAGGTGTGCTGATAAAGTGATCCGGCGTTGCATTCCGGAAGAAGATTTTAACAAGGTTCTTCATGACTGTCATGCTTCACCTTATAGTGGTCATTATAGCCATCAACGTACAGCTAGGCGTGTTCTTGAAAGTGGGTTTTATTGGCCTAGTATGCTAAAGGATGCTTATGCATTTGTGAAGTCATGTGAGGTGTGCCAAAAATAGGGGAACATATCCAAAAAGAATGAGATGCCTTTAACTACCTTCGTAGAGGTTGAATTATTTGATGTTTGGGGCATAGACTTCATGGGTCCCTTTCCTCCATCAAACGGTAAGTAGTACATATTACTAGGTGTGGATTATGTCTCTAAGTGGGTAGAGGCTGTGGCCACAACAAAAAATGATGCACGAGTGGTCCTTAAGTTCCTTACAAGAAATATTTTCTCCCGTTTTGGTACTCCTAGAGCCATTGTGAGTGATGAAGGAACACATTTTTGCAACAAAGTCTTCAACAACCTTCTCAGTAAGTATGGCGTAAGGCACAAAGTCGCCCTACCATATCATCCACAAACTAATGGGCAAGCTGAGGTCTCCAACAGAGAAATCAAGGCTATACTACATAAGACGGTTGGAACAAACCGTAAGGATTGGGCTCTAAACTTAGATGATACATTGTGGCCTTATCGGACAGCATTTAAAACACCCATTGGTATGTTGCCATACCAGTTGCTGTATGGAAAATCCTGCCATTTACCTTGTGAATTGGAGCATAGAGCTTACTGGGCTATTAGGAAGTTGAACTTTGGCGCAACAGCGTGTGGAGAGAATCGTTTGCTCCAGTTGGTTGCATTAGATGAGTTTCGTAGGGACGCATTTGAGAACAACACCATTTACCGAGAAAGAATGAAGAAATGGCATGATCAGATCATTGAGAAGAAGGAGTTTCAACCTGGCCAGCAAGTTCTGTTATTTAACTCAAGACTATGACTATTTCCTGGCAAGTTGAAGTCCCGTTGGTCAGGACCCTTCTTAGTGACACAAGTATTCCCATATGGTGCAGTTGAATTGCAAAGCTTGCTAGATGGACACAAATTTAAGGTGTATGGTCAGCGTTTGAAGATCTTCTATGGAGGACTGAAGCAAACTGTCTCAATGACAGTATTGAAAGATTGACATACCGTATCCACGTCGAGCTAACGACGTTAATAATAGCGCTGTGTGGGAGGCAACCCACTAATCTTGTCTATTTTCTAGTACTTTTGTTTGTTTATGTTTGATTTTGCTTTCATTTGTGTTAGAAACATAGGAGGTAGAACTTATTTTTTGGGTTTTAAGGCTCATTACATTCTGTCGACCGCGGTCTACACACCGGTGACTGCGGTACAAAGATACAGTGTCAAAAGAACCATTTTGCCGACCGCGGTCCACAGATGTATGCATTCTGTCTACCGCGGTCGGAAGTTGCTACAAGAGGGTCCACATACTGGTGACCGCAGTCCACAGATGCACACACTATTGAAGACCGCGGTCCACAGAACGCCTGGGTACTACACATCAAGGGACCGCGATCCACAGTGACATACTAACCAGCATACTGCGGTCCACAGATGGTTTGTCTCATTGACCGTGTCAAATTCCATACACGGACCGCGATCCATAAAGAGAAGACCGTGGTCCGTGCGTCCTTTTAAGTACGGATTGCGGTCATTTTGTTCATTTCTATCCACAGAATTCCAAGTTTCCGGTGGTTCTCCCATTCTTAGGCTAGCTTTAAGTTCTTCTTCTTGTCTCAAGCAGAAATGTGAGTACTTTCTCTTTGATTCTTAGTATTTCCTCTTTCATTTTCGCATTTGTGCTAGTTGTAAAAGCTATGTCTTTGTGTTTTCATTTGATTTGGGTGGATTGAAAGCATACTCTCCTTTATCTTCTCATTTAAATTTTTTTTTCCATAGACTATTGCTCCTTTAGATGTGGAAATCTGGAACATGTTTGCTTCTGTGCACAGTATCATCCATCTCTTTTGTTTTCAAAGTGTGTACTAGAGTTCAACTTGATTTGAGTATGCTTGGTGATGACTTGAATGGGTGTGTAAAAGTTTAAATTTTTACGCAATTAACTTGGCATGTCATATGACTTTGGAAAAGTATCCCTGTATTGCCTGTGACTTGTCTGAATGTGTATTCAATCAGTTGCAGCTTTATTTTATGAATGTAAGATTGTTTCCTTGCCACCTAACACAATTTATGTAGGCCGCCGAGAATGAAGCACCCTGCTTCTAAAGGAAAGCAACCCGCACCGCCACCCCCGCCTGCGGATCGAGCATGGTTTCGAACCGCTGATGCAAAGCAGAGGTTCAATATCATCCAATCCAATAGGCATCTCATACCTGAGAGGGGTATCATGCTGATGCAAGAGGAGTGTCACATCGGGATTGATACAGTAATAGCCGATCGCCATTGGGAAAAGCTTACGAAGGCTCCGGGTTCCACTGTGATCCCTGTCGTGCAAGAATTTTATGCGAATGCTACTGATCGTGAAGGCACGGCTGTATGGGTCCGTGGAAAGTGGGTTCAGTTTGGTGCGGCTGCGATTAATGAGGTGTACGGCCTACCTGCAAACTCCCCTGATGAGTACTACACCGTCCTTCCTCATTTTGATCCGGATGAAGTGCTCCGAACATTATGCATCGAGGGGGCCTCTTGGATCTGCTATAATGATAAGCCAGTCAATTTGATGAAGACTATGTTCCAGACACCGGCGAAGCTCTATTCGGTCCGCTATTGATAGGACCAATGTTGGTCTCCCACACCCTACACTGATTACGGAGTTATGTAAGCGGGCTAGGGTGCAATGGGAGCGGAGTGAGCCACTTCTGAAGATGAAGGACCACATTGCAGTGAAGATGCTCACAGATACTCCTGCTAAGAGGTGTCAGGCCTCCACTGAGCCTCAGCGACCATCTACGGCCCCGTCGCCCACTGCAGCTGCTCCTATCCATCCTACTAGTGCTCCACCACCGTCCTCAGCTGTTGGCGGATCATCATCCTCTAGCACACCGTCCACTGAGCATACTATGATGCATTGGATGGCCTACATGACACAGTGGATGCATCGCAAGGACCCAGATATGGCTACCGCCTTCCCTCCTCTCCCTTGCACTGTGCCCTACATGGAGATGGCGTGTTGTGTCCCTTCGGTGCCGCGGCCCCAGCCTACAGATGTTGATGATGATGCTGATGGTGGCGATGCTTTCACTGATTTTATTACGGAGGAGGAGGTCTTCGGTGCACATCTTTGAGCACCTGTGTTTTCGATTCTTCTTTTGCTTGTTTTGTGTTTGTTTTTGGGCCATTCAATATGTGTACTTTGGTACTTCTTATGTTTTTCTTCTATTACTGCATTATTACAGACTGTGATCTTCAGGTTGAATGCCAATCTGTATTTTTGTTCCAATACTTTCTTGACTAATTCTCTTCCATTCTTTTCTTTGCTTGCATGTGTGATGTTTTACTCTGCCCACGTTTACGTTTCCATGTGCACTTGAGGACAAGGCACAATTCCAGTTTGGGGGTATGTGTTGCGCCATCACATAAAAGCAGAGCGAACAGGGTCAGTTTCTTCGGTCCAATTTTTATTTTTATTTTTTTTCATTTTATTTTAGATTGTTTACATTGTATCTTTTAGTGCATTGTAGGAAGCACTTAGGATAGTCTTTGAGTATGTAAAAAAAAATAAAAAAATAAATAAAAATAAAAATAAAAACTATAAAAAAAAGAGAAAAGAGAGAAATATATATACATATATTAATATATATCTTTGTTTTCCCTGAGTAACCTATGAAATTGTAACGTTCCTCTAGCATGATGAGATGAAGAATTAGGGTATGGTCTAACAGTCTGTGTGCTCGATTGATTTGAAATTTGATCCCGACAATACCTTGCAGTCTTAGGTCATTTGAGAGTCTGAAAACTGAAGAAAGTGAGGAGTGGAAATCAAACCACAAATGGAGAGAATTTCCCATAAACTCTTTAAATGATCAAATCTGTTTTGAACACTGCTTAGGAATGACTGCAGGAAGGAAATGAAGTAGGCCATCATTGTTTGAGTCATAGCCTAAAGGCCGGTCCCAGCATTTATAATCCTTTGTAACCAATTTTGAGCCTTAGGACTTGTTTTCTTGTTATGAACCTAAACATTAAAAAAACACTCTATCCTTGTATCTATATCTCAATTGGACCTATTTGTGTGCAGTCATGGTTCTAATACTGCATATTTTGATGCTGTGGAAGAAGGAGAGGATGATTACATTGAAAGACATATGTCTTGAGTTATGCTTTGGTTGTAAGAACGTTTCTTCTGCTCATATCTGCAAAAAAAAAAAAAAAAAAAACATGTTATTTAGTTAATTTTGCAGTATTGTCCATGGTGAATGAATTTCCCATTCTTGTGAAAGTGCACATTTTCAGTTCAATGAAGAGTGTACAAGATGAGACAAGTTTGGGGGGGGGGGGGGGGGGGGGGGCGGAGAGGGGGGGGGGGGAGAGAGGGGAA
>JAJIYU010021004.1:0-10213 GCA_030144865.1 Tinospora cordifolia | reverse complement strand
CATTTCTTCATTTTCATATATTTTTATTTACATATTCATTTCATTATTTATGTAATTATAAATTGATACTTATATAATGTTATATTTATTTTAGATAAATATAAGCATACTTCATTTTTATTCAATTATGTAAATTTTTCTGTATATACATTCCTATAATATGTAGTATTTAACACACATATTATTAAAAAATAATCATAAATTCGTACGAACACTGCCGTGTTATTACCAATTTTGTCTCACTATCACTACCACAGAAGCCTAGTCATCGCAATCAACCCATAATTAAGTTTTTAAAATTTCATAATTAATTCTACTTAATTGAAATTTTCATTTTAATATCAGATTAAGGCTTCATTTGCACCCATAAATTTCTTAAAATTTTTAAAGTTGATTCACTTTATGTATTTCATTTAATTTCATTAAACTTGTTTATCTTTACTTATTTGACAAAATTTTGGGTTATTACAGCCCATTTATCAGATCTATTGTTTTCTATTTCTATGAAATAACTCTTGGTGAGTCCAAGAGTTTGATGATTTATTTATATGGGATTTGGCATATCCAACAGGTATGTAATGAGAATTGAATGTGAGAAAAGTAACATCTCGATTCTCAGCAAATGAAATGTATATCAATATTTAATGATTTATAGGCACGCTTCTCCATGCATGATCCTGATATGACAGAAATGAAGGACCGATAACTGGGGTGTTACAAAATTGGTATCAGAGCTCGGTTAGTAGAAAATTGGGCGAGATGAGAGAGCCTAGGCAATGGATGCTGTGGGTGACATTAGAGATTAGACTGTGTAGCGGTAGGCTAGATGTGTATTTAGATGCCAATGGTGGTAGCTAAAATTGATAATGGTTGCTAGTTCAATGGAAGAACCATTTAGTTGAGTGTTGAGACCTTAGGTTTAAGACAAGAGACCATATATAGAGACCTAGGTGTTGCCAATGAGGCATAGTGGATCATAAATAAAAATCATTAGGACATAGGTTAGAGATTGAAATGTGTGAATAATGAAACACTTGTTTGGTCAGGACACAAGACTGGGATGATCTTGTATTCCTAGTTTCTGCGTGGTATGGGATGCGTAAAAATTAGGGGTATGGGGAAATCATGGACTTGGAGATTGACGGGCCATGGTTGGTGAATGGTCGATGACTTTGGAAGAGCTTGTTTCCCTATGCTTGGCTGGTATGGGACAATCAAATATAGCAGGGCTTGGGAGGCCTTAGTCATCGAGGCATTTGCAAAATTGTTAGGGTGTAGTAAGGTTTCTGAGTAGAAGCTTATGTCACTGGGTAAGAGTGGTATGAGACACTTGAACTTGGAGGCATAGATGGAAGCTTTAAAATCTTACTATGCTAGCGTGAATTGTGTGTTGATTGAATGGTTGTTTGCATGCGTTTTGAAATTATAAATTTGAATACTGTTATATGAGATCAAAATCTTGTACTAAAACAACCATTAGGACTCAAAAACTACAATCTTGAATTTAGAAGTATAAATAGTTAGGCCACTAAATAAACCAAGAACTTACAGACATGAACTTAGAGTCATGATAGTGCGCATGACGTGAGAAGAGTTGTTATTGATATCACATTGAACTAATGGATACTAAAAATAATTTTGGCTAGGGGTAACTATACAAGAAATGAAACTACCACTGACTCAAGGTAGAGTGAGAATGAAGTGCCAGTGGTAGCAGCTCTAGCTGGGATAGTGGTGACTACGAATATGTTAGCTGAATTCACTTAGCAAGTAGTAGAATAGGCCATTAGGCAATTAGCTACTGGTATCGCCATGGCAACAAGCACATCTTCAACCCTTGGTTCATCAAGCCCCATTGCCTAATGGTCCATTAGCACAGAATATACTAATTGCTGATGACATAGAACAAAAGAACATGTTGATAGAATTCTAGAAGCTGAGACCTAATACCTTTGAGGGTATGATTGATTATTTGGCTGCCGACAAGTGGTTTCACTAAGATGAGCAAACACTTGAATGCTTTAGGGCAACTGACATAGGAAAGTTGTCTTAGCAACACACTAGTTTGATGGACTCACCTAACATTGGTGGGAGATGGTTATGAATGATCCTACTATGGACGTATCTAATATGACTTGAGAGTAGTCTAAGTCTTTGTTCTATGCACACTTCTTCTCCATGGCAAAGACAAAACAACTACAGTCAGAGTTAATTTGACCAACACAAAAAAATATGACCATTGCCAAATATGAACAAAAATTCACAAAACTGTTTGGTTTGCCCTAGAGCTGATAAGAGATGAGTAGGTTAAGGCAAACAAGTTTGCCAAGGGACCAAAGGTAGAGATACAAAAGATAACACATCGTTTGACGTTGGCCACCCTTAAGTAAATGGTGGAAAGAACGTAGTTGACTGAGCAAAATCTAGAGTATAAACAAGTTATGAGGAATAGACAAAAACATTCATAGCCAAAACAAGCGGCAACAACTTCACAAAAGAGGCATAATTAAAAGGATGGGTACCAATCGCCTTAGAGTCAAAACCAGGCGCAGAATTACAATAGGCCATAGAAGCAACAAGCATGGAATGATCGTGCTAGGGATGAATAGAGGGAGCAAGCAAAGAGGCATATGAGGTATGGATTAGCTAACCCCGTACCTAGCATAGATAGAGTGCCAGAAATGGAGGGTGACTGTGACATTGCCTTTTGTACATGTGTTTAAGATCAATAGGGATATGAAAAGATTATCGATGAGTCTTTAATACTTATGCTTTACAGTTTAAAAAAAGAAGAAGAATTCAAACAATTGTTAAAAGAGGATGCTAAAAAACCTAGGAAAATGTAAGAGATACCTATAGTGTGGGAATATGCAGATGTACTTGTAACACACCGACACACCAAACACATCGGGACACCTCGAGTAACTCAAGGTACTCTCCCTTCCCCTTGGGGTTTTCTCGCCTCTGTGGAGATTCGAACAAAGGACCTGGGCCATAAGTACCATGATTTCGTGAAATTTGCTACCATTGAGCGAACTCCTTTGTAACACCCCATCCTCGTTGATTTCACTATGAGTGTTTAGAATTAACCACTATTGAAATAGTTGTTGAAATAGTGGACTTAACCACTAGGCGGGCCGGGTCTGGTGTTACTTTACAAGTGATGCACACTTGACTTTCTATTCCCAATATCCCATGCCTTAATATAAAAACTAAACAATGCCACCTAATAAGAGATAAAAGGAAATTCTAATCTTTATTAATTCATAAAGAGAAAAGTACATAACTTTTAATTAAAACAATTACAACGGAATTCATAACAAAACTGAGCAAACATGCCCTACATAAAAATTTCCAAATAAATTCAAAAGACATGCCCCAAGTCCTTGCATATTCAATTTCCTGAAAAATGTTAAAGGAAGCATAAGCACTAAGCTAGTGGATTTTAAACAACCATTTTCATATTCAAATCACTATCACATCTATAATTCAAACACTTTCAAAAATTAGGCGTTTCAAGCATCAAGATTGTGTGAAGTTGTAACTTAAACCAAAAGAGTTTTTCAACCCTTGATGTTTTCAACTAAGTGACTCTTTAGAGTGAAATATGACATTTCTTAGCCATTTTCATTGGACTTTAGACTTAGGGACTCTAACCCACCAACCAATCACTTAGGTATTACAAATCTTATAAACTATTCATAAGAAGAGAACACCCGTAGCAACCAAGTTTCTACTATGATGGTACGTGGTTTATATTACCATCTTCTCATCTTATATCCCACATTCATGAACTATAAATAAAAATTTCAGAATATAAGAACAAGCTGGAATAAATTTCAGAATTTAATAAATTGCAAAACAATTCATTCACCATTCAACATCATGCACCAAACTTTAGAATAACTCCTAAACATGATACTAACATGAAATGAGCATCATAAATGCACAATGTTGAATATTCATCCAAACTGAAACACACCCAAATACTGAAAAATACAAGTGAAAATGTGCCTCATGATTTTCAGAAAAAACACAAAAACGTCACACAAGAATGAACATGCTAATGGTTCAAATACGAAAAGAGTGTTTAAGAAAGCAACTTCCACCTCAAGACATTTTTCTCCAATAATTTTGGCAAAGGTTCCCTCAAGCTTTGGCTCTTCAAACTCTAGCAAGATCACTCCAAATATCTAAGAAAAGACGAGAACTAGAACTTTCTTCTAAAGTATACAAAGAAACAAGAAGAAGAAGAAGAAGAAGAAGAAAATGGAGAAGAGAGAACACTAGGGATGTTTTCTCTTGCCATTGGAATGAATGATTTGTGAGCACTGCAAGGGATATTTATAGTTTTCAAACACACTAAGGGACGTCCATGGGCAGCTCTGTGGGTAGCTAGGGCAGCTCTCATTGTTTGGGCAAGTTTCCAAACACTTCGATAGAAAAATTGCAAGTATGTGCAAGGATCACCAAACTTGCCAATTTTCTCAAGGTTCAAAGGAATATTCCTTAGGATATTTCTAATTAAATTTCAGAGAATTAGATCATTCTAGAAGCCTCCTAAATTTACCTTGGACATCCTCTTGAGAGAATAAATCTTCTCTTATTGCTTTCCCTTTTTATTCTCTTGCTTGCTCATCACAAATGTCCAATAAGGCAAGGTTTCTATGTTTTCTTTGGGACGTCCAGCTAGTGGTGAGGATGCTATCAAAGCATGAGAGACACCATATCACACTTTGATTTTCACATCTTGGACAAGGAAACTCTCCCTTTTAAGCTAGAATCAAATTTGGGCGTTCTTGGAGAGAATCCCTCAATCTTGGCGCCATGTGTACATGAGATCACTAAATATACACTTTCCATCTTAATTTTTCTCATTTAAAGGTGATAGCTAGGGTGAGATCAGAGAGTATCTTTCTTGTTCTAGAATCTTCTAATAAGGATTGACACATGTGCATACTCACACATATACCCATGTGGGCCAGGTTTGGCTAAATTGGCAACGAGGTGCATGTGATCACTACATGGTGTACATGGGATCATCCTTTTATGGATTTCTATAGGTGACACCTCTTGCAGGTCTACTGAATCATCAATGTGGTGTATAAGATCATTTTTTATATGTTCAAATCTTGGAAGACGTTCCCAAGGTGATTGGGTAGGGTGGGGGTGTATAGGATCATGGTGTTCCACCCATGTGACTTGCACATGCTTTGGGTGGCCATGCCTTCATGGGCTCACATGGATTTTTAAAATTTAAATATTTTCTTATTCACAAGCAATTTAGGTGTATAACCTATAGTTTTGGAGCCACATGATCAAGACACAAATTTTAAGGTATAGTTTAGCCCAAGGCATTTTTCCTTAGAAACTTTCCTTGTTTAGAGCTCACTGAAGGTACTTTACCCGAATCTTGGCCAATTGTCTTGATTTTTGGATATGTAATGTGTTTTGTTAGTTTATGCCATCTCATAAAATTTTGGGTCATTTTGAATCCTCAAAGTACCCTAAATTCTATTTCTTTCCTAATTTAAACCCCTAAAGGTGTTTTGGCATAATAAGAGCCCTAATCTTGACCAATTGAGCTAATTTTTGGGTATGTTGTTCAATTGACCGATTCAAGTCACTTTTGCTTCATTTCAGGTGATTTTGGATTCCTAGGGGTCACTAAATGAGTGTTTTACAACCTATTAAATTTAGCCCTAAAACGAGCTCGATTTCATTTTACACCCAAATTTCACTGAATAGACCTTGAATTTCGTTTCATTTGGTACTGAGTTTTTAGGGTATTACAATCTACCCTCCTTACAAAAATTTTGTCCTCAAAATTTGCACATAGTTAAGGATTTCTATTGAAAAGGTGTAGATACTTTGTCTTTAATTTGCTTTTTAGCTCCCAGGTGGCTTTTTCCACCCTGTGATGTTTCCACAACACTTTCACCAACGAAATGTCCTTCGTTTTTAGAATTTATACTTTTTGGTCGAGGATTCTGATTGTTGTTTCTTCGTATGTGGCATCATCATGGATAGTTATTTTCTCCCAAATGGATAGTATGAGAGGGGTTAATTTCACACCTTCTCCAGTTTCCTTTAAAGTCTAGGACACAATGCTGTGACACATTCTCTAGTGTCTAGGTAACTCTCTCAGCCTTCCTGACTTGGAGTAGATCAGGATGTCATCCACGAATACCACCACAAACTGGTCAAGGTATTGTTTGAACACTCGATTCATCAAATCCATGAAAGCCGCCGGGGCATTGGTTAAACCAAAAGGTATAACAATTAATTCAAAGTGCCATATCTGGTTATAAAGGCTGTCTTGTGGATATCTGACTCCCTGATCCTCAACTAATGATAGCTCGACCTAAGATCAATCTTAGAGAAATGAGTGGCTCCTCATAATTGATCAAATAGGTCATCAATCCTAGGTAGAGGATACTTATTATTCACTGTTGTTTGGTTAAGCTTTCGATAATTGACACATAGTCTCATGGAACCATCTTTCTTTTTAATAAACAATACTAGAGCTCCCCAGGGTGATTCACTTGGCTTGATGAACCCTTTCTCCTTGAGCTCATTTAGTTGGGCCTTTAACTCAACCAATTCTACTGGCGCCATTCTATACAAAGGTATGGCTATAGGGTTGGTTCTAGGATAAAGTTCAATTTTGAACTCTAACTCCCTAGCTAGTGGTAGTCTGGGTAATTCGTCTCGGAACACATCCTCGTACTCGCTAACCACGGCTAGGTTTTGTATTCTATTTGGGTTAATTGGCTCTTCTTCAGTGAGTTCTTCAAACTCATTCGTTTACTTTAGACAGTTCAGCAAGGCTAGGGTTGGATTCCTTGGTAGTCTCTGCATATCCCCATTGATTTTGAAGGTTTTCCCAGAAGGTAAGGTTATGGTTTCCTGTCTCTTAGGACAATCTATCTTGGCTTGATATTAGTCTAACTAGTCCATTCTTAGGATTACATCATAGCCATAAAAGGTAGGGTGCATAGGTCAACTATTAAAAGTTTGTTTTTGAACCTTAGATCACAACAACACATTCTTTTTGAAGTCACAGTGGTCCCTATTGATGTGGACACATTTAAAGTTACAGGCAATAGTTTCACCACAAGGTTTAACCTATCAGCTAGTTGTTCACAGATAAAGTATTTTGAGGCACCCAAATCAAATAACAACCTTACAGCAACATTAAACAATAGGAATGTACCTTCTACTATAGGGACTTGGTCTGCCTGGGCCTCAATTGCAAACACTCTAGCCTGGTTTTGACCACAGCCCTGGTTTTGCCCCTGATTGGCCTTCTGGTTTTGAGGTCTGGCTTGAAGACGACCTCCTCCCTGAGCATTATGTGGTTGCTACTGTTGGGGAGCCTGGGCTGGTCTAGTCGGGTAAACTCTAGCAAGATGGCCCCTCTGTCTTCATAGGTAACACAACCCCAACCTCTTTGCGTGCTCCCTAGCCTCTCCCTTATTTTGTCCTTGTCTCTGTGGGACCTAACCATTCTTGTTTTTCTTGTGGGCCCCTTATTGGTCCTTCTCGTTCCCTGACTACTTATTTGCTCCCCTCAACCTCTGCTCCCAGTTGAGTTCTTACTCTAAAATCAGAGCCCGTTCAACGACCTCCTTGTAGGTTTGGAGGTCCAATGCCATAAGCACCTTCTGGATCTCAATCTTGAGACCCTACTTAAACCTAATAGCCTTCATTTTCTCCTCCCTAATCATATCCGGAGAAAACTTGGCCAACTTGGCCAACTCTATAAACTTCTTCTCGTACTCCGTCATAGTCAAGTCTCTTTGATTGAGCTTGACCAAGTCATCTTAAAGCTTTTGAAGGGTTGCTTTAAAGAAAAAATTTTCGTAGAAACACTCTTTGAACTCCTCCCAACTCATTGTCTCAGTCTCAATATTGGGGTCCAACTGCATCATTCTCTGCCATCCTCGAGCTGGTCCCTTGAAATGGTGTGTGGCTAGTGCCACTCATCGTGGGCCTGTCACCTTCAGTGCATTTAACAGTTCTTCCATCTCTTAGTTCCAGTGGTCGACTTGGATGCAGGTCTCTGTACCATCAAAAGATGGAGGGTTAAGCTTTTGTAGATCAATCAAGAGCTTCATCTGTTTCGCATCCTCTACTCCTCTTGGTTCCTCTAATGTTCTTGCGGTATCGGTGCTGGTGGTGGAACCATAATAGGTTCAGGTTCCAGCGGCTGTGGTGCTGCCTAAGGGATCATTTGTGGTAGAGCCCTCATCAGTTGGTCCAACACTTGTTAAGACATCTCAGTCATCATTGCCTCCAGCCTAGCCTCAATTTTAGTTGGCAGTCCCTGTTCTCCCTGCTCGGTTTCATTCGAAGTGGTTGATCGAATAGGGCGTCTTCTGGTTCTAGCCATTTGCTATAAATTGAGCAAATCATCAATATTTGGCGGACCGTCGTACTATGGTGACTTTAGGTTTATGTTTCTAGGTTCTCGATTCATTTAGTGGCTTAAAGGTTTTTCTTCTAGGTTCTTTTCATGCATGGGTACAAGATTTGGTTTCAAAGCAAATAAACATTACAACATGCTCTTCAAAGAATCATACAGTCAAGCTAGCACAACAAAGTTTCAAGCTTCCACCTAAGCTTCCAGGTTCAAGTGCCCCATCCCACTCTACCCCTTCCACTTAGATTTTCACTTAGAACAGAGTCTCACCTAAACAATTTTGCAAATTGCTCGATAACTATGGATTCCAAGCCCACTATACCCAACTACCCCATCCCAGTGAGCATCGAGAAACCCATTCTTCCATAGCTGCCGATCATTCACCATACATGGCCCATCATTCTTCGAGTCCAGGCTTCTTCCGTACCCTCGAATTCCCATGCATCCCATACTACATAGAAATCGAAGGATATAGAAGCTTCCTAGTCCCATGTCCTGATCAAACAGTTTTTTGTTTTCACACAATGTTTGTTTCTGGTCATATCATAGAGATTATGCTTTTGATCCACTATGCCACTCATGGCTACACTTGTTTCTATCTAAGGTCTATCATCTAGACCTATGGTTTGATCTGGTTGACTCACAACCTTTGTCTAGTTAGGATACTACCTTTGACATCTTCAAATTTCTTGCCCTATTTTTTCAACCTTCTAATTTTCTTCTATAGAAAGTAGAGGTGTTCTTCAACTCAGACTATTTCGTACAAGCTGGTGGGATAACCTCCAGATTGGATGGTGAGATCGAGTCTACTTATCAACCATGCGTTCTAGGGCAGGATAACCCACTTCCCTTTCAATGTTTAACTTTACTCAGAATAAACCTTATCCACTATCAACTCAACTTGTAGTTTTTGTATCCAAACAAAACATTTCAAAATATTTATTTCCTTTTTGAAAACATTTTCTAAGAACATTTTTTTCAATTTCAAAATAGAAGGTAGGG
Source organism: Tinospora cordifolia (assembly GCA_030144865.1). Lineage (NCBI taxonomy): Eukaryota > Viridiplantae > Streptophyta > Magnoliopsida > Ranunculales > Menispermaceae > Tinospora > Tinospora cordifolia. The sequence goes on along the minus strand of JAJIYU010021004.1, from coordinate 786 downwards.
CCATCAAAATGACTAACACTCAATTAGGGTTTCTAATTCTTTTTAATCAACTAATGATTAACTTTTTAGTTCTAGCCCAAGGCACCTGAAGCCTAAGCTTTGATACCATCTTTGTAACACCCCAACCCTTATTGATTTCACTATGAGTGTTTGGACTTAATCACTGTTGAAATAGTTGTTGAAACAGTGGACCTAACCACTAGGCGGGCTGGGTTTGGTGTTACTTTACAAGTGACATACACTTGACTTTCTATTCCCAATATCCTATGCCTTAATATAAAAACTAAACAAGGCCACATAATAAGAGATAAAACAAAATTCTAATCTTTATTAATTCATAAAGAGAAAAGTACATAACTCTTAATTAAACCAATTACAGGAGAATTCATAACAAAACTGGGCAAATATGCCCGGCATAAAAATTTCCAAATAACTTCAGAAGACATGCCCCAAGTCCTTGCATATTTAATTTATTGAAAAATGTTAAAGGAAGGGTGAGCACTTGTAACACCCCAACCCCCGCATCTTTAAGCATTGGACATGTCCACCATTCTCTTAACGGTGGACTAAACCAAATGGCAGGTCGGGTTGGTGTTACATTTACAAGTACACAACTTGCATCACTTTCTATTTTAATTATTTCATGCCTTGATTGTATTTAACAGTACATAACTTAAATTTAAAAATGTAATAAGGCAATAGTACAAGAAATAACTGAAATTCATAAACTCAATTAATTAAATAAAATTGAGTACATAATTTGAACTTAAAGAAAATTATTACAGT
>JAJIYU010021003.1:0-10211 GCA_030144865.1 Tinospora cordifolia | reverse complement strand
ATAACACCCAACCATTCTTTAAAACCTAGCTATATCCCCTTGCGTCGTTGTGCTACTATGACTCTAGATTTAAATCTCTAAGTTCACGATTTGTCTTAGTAGCCTAAAGATTTATGTTTCTAAATCAACAACAATTTGTTTGTTTCAAGTTACAGAAATTCGGGTAAAATACTCAAAATAATAGTTTACATAAATTACAAGCAATCACTCAACAAACAAGCAAACAATGCACACTGGCATAATGGAACCAAAATTCCACTATGGTTAATTTAATTCTACCAAATCCTAGTCTCTAAGGATGACGCAAGACCCACCGTACGCGACTGTCCCATACCTAGTAGAATATAGTGCGTGCAAGTTCTTCCAAAGAGTTTGTTCATCACCCATTACAATTTCACAAGTGTCTCACTCCCTAAGGCTAACGCAAGACCCACTGTACACGACCATCTCATACCTAGTAGAATACAGTGCGTACAAGTTCTGGCGAAGGAACTAACCACTCGCCATACCTGGTCGTTAGTCTCCGAGTTTAGGCTTCCTTTGTACCTCATCATTTCTAAGAACACCACACTGAGATTCCTCACCATAGTATTACAAAGAGATTTGCGATATAGGATCCCCCTGAGCCATGTCATGACCAATCAAGTGTGCAACACTCATATGGAGAAAAGCTTCCACCTATAAGACTACTACCTATACTTTTGTCCACCTGTGACTGGTAACTCAAGAACATTGGTATCACCCAAGTCTTTTCTAGAATTCTAGCCACCTAGTCGTCTAGTAACTAGTAGGTGACCTCTACTTATTTCACTTTTCAAAAAAATTCAAATCCAGTACAAATTCGTTTCTAATGAAAATTCGATTCTGTGATCATTTCAATGAAAAACTAGTCTAGACCATTGTGTCTAACTGCACTCTTTTCCCAACGAGCTACTAGCTGAGCTTTGATACCACCCTGTAACACCCCGGCCCCCGCTTAGGGAGCCATCCACCACCATGTGTCACGTCGAGGTCCAACGTTGAGACTCGCGCTCCTTTTTGGCTACTATGTCGTGCATGTGGGATAAATCACATCAATCCTCAGACACCAAAGACTGGGATCATCATTAACCGTTCTTAAATCCATGAATCTCTTGTCCATCCTTTCCACTAATCTAAGTGGAAAATAAGAAAACCATTTCATGCAACTGTTCAACTAACAATAATTTATGTCAAAAATATGTCATCGTATTTTCACAGAAACTATTCACAATAAATCAAGATACTGCAGCAGAATCAAATATCAAAATATACAACCAATGCTACATAGTTCAAATATACCAGAAAAATATACACTTCTTTTGCAGGTGAAACATTTCTTCAAAAAGTTACCGAAAATTTACAGTTCAAAACAAATACATTGTTCCAAAATTTATTTCACAAATATACAGTAAAATGGGAAAAAAGCCCTAATTTTCTTCATAAGATAAAATTTCCATTTAAAACAATTTTAAAATAAAACTAAACCAAAATCTTGTGATAACCTCCCAGTGAGGCTACCTTACATCCTTTAGTCCATCAGTGTACTCCACCTCTACGAGTACATATAAAAGAAAGTGGGGTGAGCTCGAAAGCCCAGTGGATCATCCCTACACATCACTAGCATTATATAAACCAAAATCCAAAACATGCAAACATTAATCCTTTCAAACAACGATTTGTTCTGTTGTAATCTAATACCGAAAGAGCTATACTCCTAGTGTTGCTCAATGTCCAAAAATCGATCCTGGTTAGTAATGCCTAGAGCTATGCTACCGTTCACGACCCTGGCGCACATCCAATAATAGGTGCAATGGTGTACGGTCATCGCTCACCCATCCGACAAACCCTCAGCCATTGCAGGCAGCTCTATTAAGAACACTAACGATGGGATTTAGAAAATGTCGTGGGACAGATATGGCCACGTCCACAAGTCATCGATAGATGCCACCATCGCCTCAGCACGTGAAATTTTAAATCTTAATTTAATCTTCTTTAGTTTTAATAGATTTCATTCCATACCATATCATCATTCAAGATATCTAAATCATGCAGCAAGTGATATAAATAACTAGACATTATGCTTCATATTCAATCAAATATTGGAAGTATATAATCAGGCTTTGTGCTTCATATTCAAGCAAATACTAAAAGCATATAACCAAACATTATGCCCAATCGTCAATCAAAGCATTCAAGAATTATGTACATCCTAACATGCATCTAACATCCTAGGCTACACAAACTTCATGCTTTGAACTTTAAGTCTACATAATACTAGTGAGCAAGAGAATCTCGCCCACCTGTATATTTCAGATGACCTTTACGCCTACTCACAAAGATCAATACTCAAAGTCCAAAATCTGAAAATATAAATTTCATCATTTACTCAGAAGAGTTAAAAATCCAGATTTCCCTTTTTGCCATAACAACACACAAAACTATATTCATTTTCTTCCACATTAAAAATAGAATATATTTAAAACTGACCACTACTTCAAAGGATGAATGGATCTAGTTTTATTACTTATCCAAGGAATTGCACCTCCTAAAACCCTCTAAATAAGTATAATTCCTCTGGATCCATCAAAAAATATAAATGAATAGTTAAAACTTCTAGAATTCAGTTTTAAATCGATAAATATTTAGTTTAGAAGGAAGATCTGAGCTTATTTGGTTTAGGATCGCTTTATAAATTTGTATAATTTATCTAAATGAATACATGGATCTTAAACTGAAATGATTGAAACGTAAGATTCCTATCTCAAACCTTTAGATCCTCTTTGAATCAGCTCTAGATCGTCTTTTTGAAGCTCTAGAATGATTTGGGAAAATTTGTGCATGAAATAACAAAATTAGGGCTTGAAACTTTTTAAATATAACATAATTACTACGATCGGCACTTCAATGACCGCGGTCACCCATGTGACCCCCTTTTTTCATGATTTTTCTTTGATGACTATGGTAGGCCATTTAGTGATTATGGTCGCCAATGCAACATTTTGTTTTATAACATTTTTTCAAGTTTTTCCAAGTATTTGACATTCCAAATTTGTTTTATTTTCATATAATACAATATAATAAACATTTAAAACATGTTTTCAAACATTTTTACATTTATGTCATAATTTTTAAAAATTTATTTTCGATGTGTATGCATTTGCAAAAAAAAAAATTAGGGTATTACAAATGATCATAACTAAATGTTATATAAATAATTAAATTAGAATTTAGAAAAAAAATCAATGGACAAAATGAAGTAGAAATAAGAATTTGTTACCGAACAGACTATAAAATTCTAGACTGACATGTAACAAGTATGTGGACTGAAAGTTAAATAATGAAACATTAATGGAGCATGGAAAAAACCCGTAGGGACATCCCATAAGGATAGGATTAGAGAAGATTTGGATGAGTTTGATTTTGAATAGGACTCTTAAAAAATAAACCTTATTTATGAGATTTTATCCACTGAAACCATTGAAACCTATCCTAAATTAACCTAGATTTTATCCAACAAAGAAGGGGGAGTGATTCTTTTTGGATAAATCACCAGGCCCATGGTTTTGGAGAATGCAATCCAAGTAGAATTCTAAGATTTAGGGATTCTAATAAGATAAGAACACAATCTCTTTATAGCTATCTAAAAATCAGTGTTAAACTAGCTCAAACTTCATCCTTAAGACGTGGAACGACATAGGGACTTTAATGGCACAATTTTGATTCATTACCCCACGTCCCATCTATAAATCTATGAAAGGATAAATTAGACCAAATATAAAATAGGGATAAGTCCAAGTGGATGAGATCAAATCAAATACAACCAACAAGATAATCATAAAAAATCCCTTAGTTTCTATCCTATTTTCCCTTGGTGGTCATCTCCCAAAATTACCAAATGAATTGTGTGACTTCTCTTATTCTCAAGTTAACACAAGTCAAGTGATCTCTCTCTTCACAAGCCTCATCGTCCAAACATCCAAGAATGTAACACTCCATAATTTAATTTGACACGTAAATTAAATAAAAATAAATGTGTATAAATATACATATTTGTGTAGACTATGGGTGCACACACGTATAATTACACACATGCATTAAAAGACACGTTACTTGTATAAATTAATTAAATTAAGTTATTTATAAAAAATATTTGTTGTATAACAAAAAATGGTACTAATAATAATAATAATAATAATAAGGTGTTATTATAAAAAAGAAATGTATATGATGGATGGGAGCAGAAGAAGTAGAAAAAAATGAGACTTTAAATTACATATATATATATATATATAAGAAGGGTATGTTTAAGAGATAAGTGGAATGGGCAATTTAGTAATTTGCTTGACAATATAATGATATGTGGGTTGATTGCCTTTATTTATCAAGCCATTCTCTTCCTTTCTTCATTCTTTACAGGATGCAGAGACCAAAAGAACAAGACCGAACAAGAAAGAAGGTATAGAAAGTGGGCAAAATATGATTTCTCAATTAATTTGATGCCCAAGTAAGTTATTTCTCATGTTAAATAAGCCGTGTATTATGATCCTAGAGGAATAATTTTTACTATAGGAGATGTTTTATTGTAGTATCCAAAAATGGGATATTACCCCACTGTGGGTAAAACATAGTGAAAATTATACCAATACACTCTTGGTGATATGTAGATCCAAGATATGTGGTTAGTTTTCACTCATTTATCTTGTACACACAAAAATAAATACTCAAAGTTAAATAACCTTTGGGAGCCTTTTGGGTATGTGAAACTCTAATAAAATTCTAATTGGATCCTATTGGAACGTAAAGAACAAAAATTTATTTCCATCAACACCAAATTCATGAATTTTGGACATCAACTAGAATTTTAGTGAATGATAGACTAATTGGGTTATTTATGAAAATTTGAAAAATTAGTAAAAAATATAATTGGAAAGCTTATTTATATTATTTTCTACTTTAAAAATATTTTATATGGGCAGAAAATTAATTTTAAAGGTTATTAAAAATATTCGAGTTAATACATATCAATACGTGGGGGTTTAATGCATGTATAAGGTTAAATATGAAAATTAAATATGTTAGAAATTATATATAAAAAAGAATTGAATTTGATTTGTGCATATGAAATAATTCTGTGACAGGATAATTATGGAGGATTGAAACATAGATTTTAGAGTAGATACTAAAAATTGATTAGATGGTAATTTTGGTGAGTAATATTTATTTTTGGTATTATGTCGAACATTGATTTTAAATCAAAACTTCTACTTTTTATTAAATAAGAATTGATGCATATGAAAATATATATTAAATGACATGATGGTTTGTATTCCTAGATTTTACATTAAATTTGAAAGAAACTGATTATTATACTAAAAAGTGAGATACGTACCCAACAGGATTAGTTATTGGTATTTTGTTAGTATTTCTTTATCTTGGTTATTTATATGACATTGTTGATGTAAAAATGATTTCAATGTAAGCATGCTATTTGTATGGACATATGTTGAATTTGGTTTGAAATTAATGAAATTGTATTTGCTGGTTTTAGATTTGCAAGAGCAGATCTAAAATACGGTATCGTTTCAATGGACTGAGCTATGAAGAATAACATTTTTTATATGATAATCCATGTAGGACTGAGCTATGAGAAGTATAAGCCTTTTTCTATGTGATAATCCTCGAAATAATGGTAGCGTAGGTGGTAAATAGAGGTACAATCAACTATTATACATGCCAAACAAGAAGTAAGACTAACTCTATTTTTGAAAGATGTGGATGTTCATGTGTTTTACTAAATGTTGTATGATTGATATTGGCATGATCATTATGTTAAATGTATATATGTATTGTTTAAATGTGCATGATGACTTTAAATGTTTTATTTAGTTCGATGGTCTGCATGATTTTTTAAATGCATCTAAATGCAATAGATAAAGAGTATTCACTGGGCATGTTGTAGCTCACTTATTATCTTTAATATTTCAAGAATAGATAAAAAAGGGAAGTGGCCAACACGAGAAGAGTAGAGTACACTTCAGTTTACTCCTATATGCGTATGGTTAATTGTTTTATAGGCTGTATTTTGTATAATTATAATTTTAAACGTATATGTAATATCACCTAGAAGGACATGGATTTGTTTACACTAAATAAGGATGTTAAAAATTGTGAATTATGGTGGATGGAATATTATTTGTTATGAACTTGTGGAAAAATAAATTTTTTATTCGATGGTCATGTTTTCATAAGAGATAAGTCAAAATTTTAGAGGAGATTCTGTCGAATTTTTTATATGGATATTGTGTAATACGAAGTGTGAGAGGTTGACATAGTATTATATACGTAGGTGTAGCATATATAGTATTATATGTTAGTCGTGATGTCACGTTTATGAGGTGGGTTGCGACAACATTGGTATTAGAGCCTAGGATTTTAAAAGCTTTAAAAAGATAAAACTTTTATATGATGTTATATTTGCTTATACGAGTATTTATATTAATTGCTATTTTAGACTAACAAGTACCATGGAATTTGATCTTGATGAAATTTTATTTGCTTGCAAATTTTAGTGTTTAAGGGAAAAATAAGCAAGATCAGCCATGGATCCGAATGAGAAGTTGAATCACACACTTGAAGCTATACTTGCCTCACAACAGCAGCAACAAACATTAGTAGCACAGATGCAAGGCAACATATTAGTTCCACAGAATGTGCTAGCAGAAAGGAAACAGAGTAGTGCGCGTGCTCCTGTGAGGGGTAGAACTAAAACAACTGATCCTATTTCGATTCAAATTGAGGTGGTAACACTTGTGGATCCTAATATCGAGAGAGATAATATGAGAAAGTAATGAAAGCTTTCAAGCATAGGGGTCTTATTGAGTTTCCAAGAGGTCTTGATCTTGAAATTATAGAAAGATGTATGAAAAAGATGGAAACTATCTTTGAAGATATGGAAGTTTTAGATGCAGAAAAGGTGAATCTTGCTAAATTTTAATTAGTTGATAAAGCAGATAATTGGCAAAGATGAATGGCTACAAGAGGTGTTGAGATTAAGAGCTGGACTGTTCAAAGAGCTACTCTATGAAGAGTTTTACCCGAGGTGTGAAAAAGATAAGAAGAGAAATGAATTTATGCATCTAGCTTAAGGAAATATGATAATCAAAGAGTATAAGCAAGAATTTAATTAATTGCTTTATTTTCTCTAGAGATGGTCACCACGGACGAGTTTCAAATGTGTGATGACCCCAACCTAGGCCCGTCAGCTCAATGGTAGCGGATGATGAATGAATTAAGTACTTGAGTCCCAAGTCTTGGGTTCGATTCCATGCGGAGGCGAAAGAAAGCCCTTGGGGGCAGGGACAATACCTTTAAGTGACAATCTAGCATAGAACGCCATGAGGGGGGTTTTGTGGGCACAGGTTAGGGTCGTCACAATAAAAGGTGCCTTTTTATTATCATAGCCCATTCTATCGGGGCCCATAACACACTAACTAAGCTTCCGGTGGTGACTCACAAGGTACTATCCCCTCCCCTTAGGGTTTTATTTCTCTTCCCGCGAAGATTTGAACCAAGAACCTAGGGCATAAGTACCTTGTTCATTCCTCATCTGCTACCATTGAGCTGCCAAAGGTGGTATCAGAGCCTATGAATTAGTTGCTGGCACAAAGTTAGAAAGTTTCTTTTGATACCAAAGGTGGTATCAGAGCCTAGGCATTAGTTGCTGGGCCAAAATTAGAAAGTCTCCTCTGATACCAAAGGTGGTATCAAAGCCTAAGCATTAGTTGTTGGGCAAAAAAAATTGGAAAGTTTCCTCTGATACTAAAGGTGGTATCAGAGCCTAGGCATTAGTTGCTAGGCCAAAATTAGAAAGTTTCCTCTGATACCAAAGGTCGTATCAGAGCCTAGCTATTAGATATGCTGGGCAAAAAGAATAAAAAGTCAGGCCTAAACATGTATTGATTAGGCTAGAATTAGAAAGTCAAACATTAGTTGTTTGAAAAGAATTAGAAAGTCAAACATTAGTTGTTTGAAAAGAATTAAAAACTCAAATTAGGTTTTACATTGGATTGAATTGAAATTTTAATGCCCTACCTTCTATTTTGAAATTGAAAAATGTTTTAGAAAGTATTTTCAAAAAGAAAATATATGTTTTTAAAATGTTTTGTTTGGATACAAAGACTGCAAGTTGAGCTGATAGTGGGTAAGCTTTGTCCCGAGAAAAGTTAAACATTAAAAGGGAGGTGGGTTATCTCGCCCTAGAAAGCGCAATTGCTAAGTAGGCTTTGGTCTCACCGCCCAATCTAGAGGTTGTCCTACCAGCTTATATGAGTGGTTTAAGTTGAAGAACACCCTTATTTTCTATATAAAGAAAATTAGAAGGCAGAAAATTAGGGCAAGAAACTAATTATAAATCAAAAAAGATGTCAAAGGTGGTATCTTGACTAAACAGAAGTTGTGAGTCAACCAGATTGAAACCATGGGTCTTGGGGACTGACCTTGGGTAGAAATGTGGTGTAGCCATGGTTGGCACAGTGGATCATGCATGTTTTACTGTTTATTTGTTTTGAGACCAAATCCTATACCCATGCATGAAAAGAACCTAAAAGAAAAACTTTTAGGCCACTCAATAGATTGAGAACCTAGAAACTGAATCTAGAGTCATTATAGTATGAATGTTTGCTAAAACAAACATTGACATTGAAACATGAGCTGGAAAAAGTTTAAGGAAGTCTTCCATAAAAAGTTCTTTCCAGATACGACACTATGGAAGCTGCAAGAAGACTTCGTCAGGTTGAATCGAAAGGATACGAGAGAAAGTTTACTGAATTAGATAAGTTTTCGCGGGAGTTGATCTAAGAAGAAAGAATGAAAGCTAATTGGTTTGCTCAAGGTCTCATGATTGAGATTAAAAGTGATTATGACTTTAAGTTTAAAGACATATAGGGATCCTAGAGCATGAACTCAACTTAGAACAGTGGTTGAGAGGAAAGAACAAGAGGCCTAGTAATGAAATAGAGAACCCAGAGGCCCAGAAAAAGAATAAGAGTAGTGGGAAGGCACCATAGACCCAAAAATGGGGGCAAAATACTTATGAACTAAAAGAACAGATGAGGAAGTTGGGAATGCGCTATGTGTGCAGGTAGAAGGGTTATGTAGCAAGAAACTACCTGACTACACCCACCTAGGCTCCTCAGCCACAAAACTCTCAGGGAAAGGGTTAGATCGATCATTATCAAGGCAAACAACAACAACAAAGTGCCAACCAAGGGCAAAATTAGGATCATGGGCAGAACTAGGCTAGAGTGTTTGTTGTTGAAGCTTAAGAAGATCAAGACCTACCCTAGTATAAAAAAAAATATTAGGAGAACTTGATTGCTATATGTTAACATTTATGAGTTTTACGATTTGATAAGATTTTGTACCTATTCTTTTTAATAAATTAAATTTATTCCCTGAAGAATCCTTATTGTTACATTTTGAAGGTTCAAAATAGAAAGTCTAGGAATAGAAAGTGTTAGTAATAACCTGAGGCGTGCCGTGTGGTTGAGTCCATTGAGACAGAAGTGGAGTATGATAAAAAGACTTTGAACTTCAAATAGATTGAGGTTGGGTATGACCCTAAAATGAAAAACGTGCCTATCTCTACAACATGTCTTGCTTACCGGATCTTTTGCAATCAGATTGGAGGTGAACAAAGGCAAGATGAATAGCTTACAAGCCTAATAAAGGAAATTGAATAAGATAAGCATACTGACCTTATGTCATATGCTGAGGATACCCTAAGACTTAGGGAGAAAACACTGTATGAGAAATTGCAGATCATCTCATTAAAGTGGCTAATTTTTGCCAACCAGATCTAGATCAAGTTAGTAAGTCTGAGAGAGTTACCTAGACACTAGAGGCTATGTTGAGCTATAATACCCCATAATTTTGTCAAATAATTTAAAATAAATTAAATTAATTAATTTCAAAGATTTTGGATGCAAATTGTGGGTTGGCACATGAAAAATAAAATATATTGAAGATATAATAAAAAATTAAGCAAATAAGACCTTAATTTGATAATTAAATGAAAATTACAATTTAGTAGAATTAATTATGAAATTTAAAGAGTTGCTTAAGAAATAAATAGAAATAAAGTATAGATACACATATAGGTTAATATGTGTATGAATAAGGTGTGTGTTAGC